>PVIA01010790.1:0-49425 GCA_004024845.1 Tonatia bakeri
GGCCACTTGGGAGGACCGATGGCAGCGTCTAACAAAGCTGGATGCCTGCCTGTACCCCAGGGTCACTTCAGCCAAGCCACAGCACTTCGACCAGATGACTCACTGCTTAGCGCTGGTCACACTCAGAAGGTCTGCCCCTCTCGAGGGATTCTTCTACCCTCGAATCCACCCCTTTCATGTGGGACTGCCTCCTCCGGTTGTATCCTCCATCCTTTAGCCTTGCATGCGTGACATCCCCAAATGAATGCAAAGGCAGATAGTTCATGAGTTATTTAACTCTTTTTGAACCTAAAATGGGTCACTTAGGCTAACAGCAACTGATGCAGTTTTGGAGATAGCGAGTAAATGTATTTTATATCAAAACTTCTCTGGGTAATCTATGACTTGTGATAAGCACTTGTATTTATGGCCCCATGTCTCCTTACTAAATGCATATTCAGTTTACAGATTGTACATAAATATCCATTGATCTGAACTGCTTTTATAGTTAAGGCCTCGGAGAATAAATACTAAGATTTAGAGAGAAATCTCTCCCATACACAAACACAAACACACACGCAACCTCTATCCTTTCTGCCTTTCCATGTCCAAGCAGAAAGAAGAGAAAAGGAGGAGGAGGAAAAAGAGAGGAAGAGGAAGAAGGAGAAGAAGACCCAGCAGAGGGAAAGTGGTGATGCCGCTGGAGCGAGAGAGAAAGGACTGCAAGAGCGGAAAACCAGTAGTCTGTCACAGCATGATTGTGTGGCTTCTCTGCCCTTAACCTCCAGCTTGACATTGGGCAGAACCAGGGTTACGGCTTTCCCAGGCAAGCACGTCAGAGGGAACAAGTAAAGGGAGTTGATGAGGTAGGCAAGGAAATGGTGGCAATAATCAACCGTGGGCTTCGAGTCCAGAAAGACAATCACTGAGGTCATAAGGAGGGTGACAGTAACAAGGTGGTGTGGTAATTACACTGGAGGGCTTGCTGGACTCAGAAAGCTGCTGGAGTAAGGTCCTGGGAAGAGTGAACTGGAAAGGGAATATGCAGTAGTTGGTGAGTGGGACATCTTTTCTTAAATATAGATACTTACTACCTGAAAATGGAAAACAGTTACTAGTAAAAGAAGGTCTAGGGCGTGACCACAGGAACGGGTGGCTGAGGTGGTGGAAGATAAGATCTTTGAAGGAATCAAGGGGCCACTAGAAGAAAGGTAATCTATTTGGATATTGCAATCACCCAGAATATTGACAGGAGGAGCACTGGCAATTGAGACAGAATCAAGCAACGAGGGTCTGTAGGGGACCACAGCACAGCCTCGGAGCCAGATGTCATGCTTTCCACTGGGCCTGGAGGGTCTGGAGACATGAAGGAATGATCTGGAAGCAGTACTGGGAAGCAGGGACGACAGGAAAGACAGATGCTCCCTTCTCAGGCTCAAAAGAATGAGGCATGTAGAAGGTAAGACAGTCACCGTGGGGCGCAAGTAAAGAAGTGTGTACTCAGGAAGGAGCTTAATTTCAGAGCAAGAAGGTGAAGGGAACACTCGGAGAGGAGGCAGATGATATACTGGATTTAGCATATGACTGAGGTGATCATATTATTCAAGTTAATAATTTAACAATCATTAAGTTGTTAAGTGGAACAATTCTGAAAGTGAAGGGGGATGCTATCAATAATTACACAAGGCCACACAAGGCATAAACAGGGACCGTCCCAGGCAAACTGGGCTGTATTGTCATCCTGCTTGTGACTTACAGCAACACCCCTGCTACAGTTGAAGAGCAGGGATGCCAGCTTGCATGGCCCCTGCCATCAGCCTCAGTGGCTTCCACCATCACCTCTGCGCCCAGAGTGGACACTCTGCTGCCTCTTCCTGCACTTCGTGAGCAACTATGCCAGGTCTGGGCAGGGGGATCTGACCGACTGGGCCTCGGTCATATGCCCACTCTACCTGCAAGGGATGCTGGGAAAGTGTCGGGTTTTTTCAGCTTGCTACCCCGCCACCTTCTCTGCCTCCTACTACGAATCATCAGTGGCAGTGTCCTCAAACATAGGAGGGTGTTTCAGACTCTAAGGAGTCAAAAAAATATATATATCCTCCAGAGTCACCACTGCCTCCTCCTTGGTTGAGGCCTTGAAAAGCAGCCAGCATCCTCTGGGTCTTCTACTTAATCCTGTAAGACATGATTAGGAGTTCAATTTCAGAACATTTGATTAATGATGTAGATTTAATCAGAGTGCATTTACTACTAATATCGCAGTAACTTCACATTGAAAGAGGTCGCTGTGAGCCATAAATCCCGTTCCTAAAATGCCAATTTTACACAAATAAAATCGATTTGAAATTGATTAATTCATCGCCACTGACATTTTGTAATAAAATACGAATGATTTAAATTACCCTTAATCAGTATTATAGAAGGATTGAAGGTTCCCTGGTTTTTCCCATAAACCACTTTGTGACCTCATGCCTCACAGTGCTGCTAGGGCTCCGCAGAGCTCTGGGCATGCCCTCAAATCAATACTCCCCAGTCCAATGCGGCAGGTCTCCTGGAGCACAGAGATACCATAGAGATGCTTTCTTAGATACAGATACTTGCTGCCTGGAAAGAGACATGTCAAGGTTTATTTGGCGCAATGTTGGCGATGCAGAACTCTTCTCAAATAACAAGATAACAGTGATAATACAGGACCACACACTTCAGCCTGGATAAAAATCACCCTCTCATCATCTCTCTTCAATCTTTACCCAACCCGAAATGTAAGGGCCCTAATAGGGTGTGATAATTGGGGTAGGGACAGACCAGGGTTTGCATTCCAGGCTTTTGCCATCAACTTGCTGTGTGACCTGGGTTGATTCAAGTAACCTCTCTGAGCCTTGCACTGAAAACAACTTTAGCTTCATTGTCCCTTCCCCAATTTTCACACATGTAGAACAAAGCCCAATCTTTGTCAAACAAAAATATCTACATGCCCTGCACCTTCCCTCCAACAAGAATATGTTACTGGAGGGGAAACCCCACACATATTATTATATCAAGTCACCTTCATCTAATGACTCAAATCCCAAATAAGCACTCGACACTACCCAACCATCCTACCAAAGGTCCCTAGTGATTTCCTGTCTGCACTCCCTGGACCTATTTTATATCTTTTCTCTATCTTTAGACCTCCAGCGCATGCTCCCTGATCAGAAACCCCACTCCAGAGCTTGATATCACCAACAGACTCTGAGTGAACTAAAGCAAACACACGTACCTTCCACCAAGCGATCTGCTGGGCCACCCACACATCCGCCCTGACTCCCTTCTTTCCCAACACAATGAAAGAATTGTCCTCCTGTGAAAGGCCAACCCTGCACTTGCTTCTTGTTAATCAGACCTTTGTCCCTGCAATTGGCCCCTCCTCTGCATTATTACTTGTTCCCTCTCTTCTGGATCATTCCCACTGACATGCATATATGCTTTCGTTCAGTCCATTAAAATTAGAAAGTAAATAAATATTCCTCTCCAGGTCCTACCGCCTTCATAGATCCATCCATTTCTCTGCTGAAATTCAAGGCACAGATACTCACAATAGGGTTGGCCTTCTTCTGGTACTCCAGCTATGAGGTGTGTGTTTAGGAATAGAAAATTCTTGACACTCTACCCTCAAGTCCCCCTTACCTACTAGCAAAGCCAGAAATTTCACTCTGAGGCCTTTGCCTTAAGGCTTTTGTTCCTGCTAAATACATACTATAAGACCCTTCTTTAAGTTCCCTGTCATTTATTCCCTTGAGTAAATAAAGTACGCCATGCTCATGCTCAGGTGGGTGACAAAAGGGAATGCATGAAAAATACTGCACTAACCAATGGGAAACTCCCCCTTCACTAAGACTGCAGTCTTGGGGCATGCACTTCCTAAGCCTGTTTGAGGCTAGTTCTGGCTGGGAAGCATCTCAGTGGTTTATACGGGTTCTCTTCCCAGGAGGATGCAGGGAGGTGCTGGCTCATGCCCCTCGTCTTTGGTCAAAGGAAGACCTGGGAATGGAAGTCGTGATTAATGAAGACTGAAGAACCAGCATCATCCAAAAGACGATTTGAAGTCAGGGGGCTAAATTTAGGCATGTCTCTTCACCCCTTTGCCCTTCTGTGCCTTCTTCCCTCATACCCCTGCCCAACAGTTTTCTTTCATGGACTTATTTTGTGCCATAGGAAAAAAATGGTATGGTGGGAAGGTAAACCCACTCTTCTTGACTGACTCACAAAGCAATGGAAAGCTGACTGAAGACCACCTGAACAGTGGAAGGTAGATCGGAGCCAAAGCAAATGTCTCATCGAGGTCTGACTCTTCCCCAGCGTCCATCTTCGTGCACCCTGGAAGATTTAAGTCAAAGGTGGAGACGGTGTTTTCCATTGTGAACCACTGACCCACTGAGAAAATCAATGAAGGGCTGCAAACAACTGAAAAGCAGCCTAGTTATTTATTTTCCTGGGAGGCACATGAAGCATTCAAGGCACGTGCTTCCTAAATTATAAATAAGGAGGCCATGGAGCAATTCGACAAAAGTGAAACAGCAAAAATAAAAATAAGGAGAGACTTGTAAGAATTAGGAAAAGAAAGTCAGTCATCTCTTTTTAACACTGACCTCCAAAGCTCATCAGCTTACTAACTTTCTTGACCTTAACCTTTTAGCACAGGGTCCATTAACTGGATTGTGCACCACAGGATTACTATGGAAAGTAGCAAAAAAATGCATGTCCCTGGGCCCACCATAAGTTTCTGATTTATAGGTGATTCTCATGCCACATCCCAGCGCAGACCTCAGTTTTATGCTCTCAGCAAGTCAGCCTTACCAGACACAAGTGGACAAAGAATTCTACATTTCTACCCCCATCAATATCGTGTTCAGCCATGTGACTGGATCTGGCCAATGAAATGTGGGGAAAGTGGTATGTGCCACATTAGGTAACAGAGCCAACTCATGGTTCATTAACTTTTTCCCTTCTGCCATCATGATCAGCACATTCCAGATAGAGGCTGCTCCATGCTCCTGAGTCCCACCATGAAGACAAAGAAAGATGTGGGGACCTATAACGTGAACAAAAAAATAAACCTTTGCTTTCGTAAGTCACTGAAATTTGGAGATTGTTTGTTACCAGAGCATAATCTAGCCTACTCTGACTGATACATTACTCCCCCCCAAATAAAATAAACATTGTATCTCTTTTACATGCTAGACTATTCCTGTCTCTGCTTTAAGTGAATGAAGGAACTGACACTTAGTGACTACTACTTACTTGGTGCTTTATATACAGTGTATTTTCAGTGATTTAACAGCCCTGCGTGGAAGAAAGTATTATCCCCCCTTTACACATAAGGAAGCTATGACTCAGAAAACTTAAATAATATGCCTAATATTAGTAGGAAATGACTGATCTTGGCATTGAGCCCACTATCCATGCCTAATTCTCAAGTCCATACTCTCTACCAAAAAAAAGTATTTGAAATATACCTACTTCTACCATTCTGTCTTTGATATTTTTCTTCTGCTCCATCAGGGATTCCATCTGTGGTATTAGAAATGATAACTCATAATGAGAAAGAGAAGTAGGAGTAAATACCTCAAGAAGCGAGAAAGGAGCTATTCACTCTGAGACAGCCTCAGTGTGAAGCACTCACCCCATGTACCCATGATGGATCTCTTAGCATGGTTTTCAACCAGACAACTGTTGGGAGCATGTCTTACATGCCAGGGGGGAAAGCTGATAATGAAAATGAAATCACAAATGCAAATTGCATTAAAATGTAACCTAGCTTACTTCAGAGAGTTGGAGGGTGCTAGTAACTGATTATAAAATGTACCAGAGGAGTGTTTGATTTCTTACCAAAGGAGTTACACATTTATATCCCCTTTAAAAATAAACTGTCATGCAAGTGTCATGCCGGCTTCTGAGCCTCCATTACTCCCAAAATAAAGGTGGGAGTGCAGCCCAGAGCAAGCTGCAAAGTCCCCCATCACCCAGGAGCAGAGCCTTTCTCAAGACTATGCCCAAAGCAGCTAGAGATCATAGCTGCCCTCCTCCTCTGCAGCTCAGCCTGCTGGTCCCATTCACCTGCCGAGCCGTGTCCTTGTGAACTGGACTGAGAACACACCCATCCGAATGTGACATTCTTCCCCAAGCATAACATGACTCCAAGAGAAAAAAGTCACATAGTTCTTGAGGCTATAATGACATACAGCATGCACACACACACACAGTGCATGAAATGTGACGTGCTTACAAATAAGTATTTTCATTGGTTTCCAGAATATGTGTCGTCAGAGTTCCACATTGTAACACAGAAGGACATGGGTTTGTCAGGCGCCCAACAGTCCTCCTCATACCACTACCTCTCTGGAAAGCAAAGTTGGTACTTTGTCCCTGACTCAGCCTCATTCCTCTTTCTGAATTCATCCTCCCACTGCCTTCGACACTTACCCTTCACTCCTGGTGGTATTCATTTCATTCTAGTCCTCTGCTCACCTTACCGATCTGACCTTCGAGGGCTCTGATCTCACTCATGAGCATCGTAACATGAAAAAATGTGCCTCAAAGCCCCTGAGTCCAGGGACAGTCACATAAGCCATTTCATAAGCATTATTTCCTTGATCCAGTCTGAGCAGGTGAGGAAGGGGTTTGAGGAGAAAGGGGCCACTCTTGCTCCTGGGCAGTTCCCCTCTTTGCCAATGAAGAAGTCTGGTTCTGAAGCCTCTCTGCTTCCTTCACCTCCTGCCACCCAAACCTCCATCATTTAGAAGGTCTCGGATTCCCCAGACACAAGCACTGCCTTGATTCAGTCTTGGGAGAAGCCAAGGGAATCTTGGCTTTAGAATTTCCCATTAGCATACCATACTTCCTGGAGTAGACCTGTGGGACTTTTTCAGCTGCACACCGTTCCTTCCTATGAGAAACATCCTCTTCCCATTCTAAGGTGATTCTGCTCAATCCCCTGACTGGGAGGAGTTAGCCCCCTGCCCCCCCGAATTGGACAACAGACCCAGGTTGATTTAATCAGTGAAATTACCATCTCCCCAATGAGTGGCTCTGGAATTAAGAGCGTCCTAAACTCAGATCATTTCTGGAGCCATTGTCCAAGAGGGACACCAATCCCACATTTAAGGAGATAGGTATTTGAGCAGAAGAAAATGATCAGAACTAGCGCATCACTTTCTGATAGCAATGTGAGAAGTACGGTGGGGAGACCTCAGAAGGCCAGTTAGGCCAAGAAAGAAGTCAAATTGTCCTTAACACAGTCGTGCAAGGGCTTAGTAGTTTTAAACAGGTGAAGTAAAATCCGTGTTAGTTCTAGGACCCCCATTCTTCATGCGACATTAGATTGTTTTGTGTTTTAGAACTCTCATTTTGGCCAAAGGTGCTTGCTTCTTAGACGAACAAGGAGGAAGAGTTGTGGTTATTGGGACCAGAACACACTCTGCTCAGTCAATCTACTGCTGCTGAGCCAAGGAGCACTTCCATTAGTTTCTGACCAAAGAACAAAGCTCTTTTATTAACAAGAAATGGAGGGACCAAGGATCCCACCTTTGCTTCTGAGGACAGGATGGGAGGGAGAAGGCCTTTCATGAAGTTGAGGGTGGAGAGATGCAGATTGGTGAATTTTAAAGGAGAGGATGCATGAACACAGGGAAGAGGCAGAGCTAGGAGAGGCAACGTTCTTGGGATATTCTCCATTCAAAGACCTGCACCTGAGCCACCCTTGGGAAGTAGAAGTGTAGTATGGAGGAATTATTCCTGCTGGAGACAGGCCCAGTCTCTGGTTTTCTGACCCTCTAGGTGCCTGATGCTAAGAATCCTTTGTCTCTTCCCACGGGGTGCAGGGTTTGATCTGGTGAGGTCTGGTGGGGTGGTGAGCCCCACCCAGTCGTTCTGGGGTGTAGAGACGCCGTGGAAGACCCCGAGGCACGCAGACAGTGAGGTTGTATTTCCTGATCATTACGTCCTCTCTACTGGGGTTGACACAGCCAACTTAGAGAAGGTGGCAGCGGGGAGGACGGTGCTAGATTCAGGTCACATGTGACGATGCCTGCCAATGACTATTCATTCCTGCTTTTCATATTCAACACATGACCCTCTAGTCAGAGCTGGAGGTTTATAGCTTTATTAGGCACGTTCATCAGAAATTCAGTTCTCTCCGAACAATTTCACTGCATTGTTTGGGATCTTCATAAGGCTATTATAATATATTTACTGGAAAAACATGTATACCACAGAGAGAGTATATTCTTAATAGTCAGAAAATCATTGAAAGAAAGGAGGTCCAATGGTTTAGAAAGGGAAGAATAAAAAGAAAAAAAATTCATTTAACATGTGGCATTTAGAGAATCTAAAATAGCATGTCCTTTAAAGCACTACTCTTTTCAGGAGAAAATGTACTGAGAGTCACATTTTAATGACTAGGTAGAATTAACCTCTCTGGAAACAACACAATTAATTCTATAAAGGTAACACTCACCATAATACTGAACAACAGTGCATTCAGGAAAACGACAGCTAGCCCAGAAGTCATACCCAACCGCACCAGACATACGGGTCATTTAAAAGTTCCTACTTAGAAGCTGCAGTTCTAGTGAGCTCAATTTTCAGTGATTTCATAAGAAGAATTGTACAGCACACTGAACTACAAGTAAAAAGACTTAAGGTTTTGTCTTATCTATGCTACTAATTACCTCTGTGGCCTTGAATAAGTCATTCACTGTCACCAGAAATAAAATATTATGATCTCCAAGGGACTTCTAATTCTAACCTTCTATGAGTAAGTGAATACTAATTTAGGTTAAAGAAAAAAATCTCTAACTTAAGGAACTTTTGAGTTTGACAGTAATGAGTTAACTGACAAAAAATTCATTGGCAATGATTCTGTTAAAATTAAAATAAAAGCTACTATTTAGTGAGCACTTATTCTATGCTGAGTCTTTTATATACGTCATTTCCAATCATTATTAAACTTATAAAGAATATTTTTTCCAAAAAATCTAAGGCTGCTTATTTATTCTTTGTTACATGAAAAAATTGAAACTGATAAGTCAATGACTACAGAATTTTTTTTTCTCATTCTTATCTTTTTTTCCAATTTTATTTTAATGATTGTTCCAGTACAGTTTTCTCCCCTTTACTCCCAATCAAGCCCACCCACCCCGCCAACTTCCCTCCCATTACCACCCTCCCTCTAGTTTTTATTAAGAATAAAACTAGAATATTATTATTCTTATTTTACAAACCTGGAAATTGAAGCCCAGAAAATATAGATAAATTGCCCAAAATTTACACAATTATTAAATGTCAGAGCCAGGTTTCAATTACAAGTCTTATTCAAAAGTTTTGCTTCTTTTTTACTGCCAATTTTATTTTCTTTATATAAAAATTCAAACAAGGAGTACAAGGAAATCTCCAAGATCCACGACGGGACCTTTCTGAGAACTATTTGAAGGGGCGTGACAGAGATGGACAGATGACCCCCAAAAGCCTGTGCCGGCCTGCCGTGGAAGTGCTGCTGGAAGGTCCACAGCCAGGTACTACATTTCCTGGTGCAGCCCCCAGATGCTTCAAACGCAAGGCCACAGAGCTGTCTTTCCCACAGAATATGGAAGAAGTAGTATTTTCCGCTTACAGACCATGCCTCTGAGAAGTGCATGGGACTTGCACAAACCCACTCTTCTCAGCAGACGAGAGCACAGAACTCCAAGGCCACAGAGGATGTAAGTAAGCCACACGGTGAAAGGAGCCTGGGTCCCTGAGTCACTCTGTGGAGGAGATCAGTGCGTGTTACCTTAGTGAGAAAGAACTTTCATTATGTGAGACACTAACATGTTAGGGTTTGTTACATCACCTGGCACTTCCCTAACGAAGACGGGGTATCAGATGAACTATGCTGTAATCTCTTTATCTCTTTGCCCTTACATTCCTCTAACACAGAATTTCTCAAACTGCATGTTGGGGGGAGGTGTGGGAGTTGGGGTGGGAGGATGGAGAGTTGCAATTTCATGCTCTAAGTGGGGGGTATGGAGAGTGTGTATCCAATTGCTCCAGCCCATTCACAGATCTTGGTGATTGTGGCACACACGCACATGGTCCTTATGGTGTGTACCAACACACACACACTGCACCTACCTCCGCAACGGCCCTGGCACACATATCCGTTGAGAACTGCTGCTCTAACATTGAAGATCATCACACCTACTCCCGTCTGCAACCCACCTCTCTAACCAGTCTTGCCCGCACACAGAGGGCATACGCCGGGGACCACTCCACCTCAGGGGCTCCGCATTATACTGACTTGGTTACTGTACTTGGTTCCTAAGCATGTGATACCAAATTACCACGAACTGGGTGACATAAAACCAAACCACTCTGTTCTCTTACATGGTTCTGAGGGTCAAAGTCTGAAATCAAAGCGAGCTGGTTCCCTCCAAGGACCACACGGGAGGCTTTGTTTCATGTGTCTCTCCCAGCTTCTCGTGGCCGCCGGCAATCAGCGTTCCTTAGTCAGTAGGCACATGGCTCCGATCTCGGCCTCCATCTTCACACGGCCTCCCCTCCCTGAGCATCCGGTTCCGAATTACCCTCTTCTTACGAGGACAGCAGTCAGATCGGACTCCAGGCCCACGTTAGTCAAGTGGGACCCTAACTTGACTACATCTACAAAGTCTTCATCTCCAGGCAGGGTCCTGCTCACAGATACTGGGGTTGATCCTCAACATGCATTTTGGAGGGGGCACGATTCACTCCACAGCAGCTACTAAGGCGGTTCTTATAACCAGGTTCTTATACCTGGCCCACTGTGATGTAACCTAAAACTAAGCCTTGTTCAACAAGACTTGGGCAGAGGTTCAAGTCTCATTCCCTCATGCACAGCTTCCAGCCCTGCCTTTCCCTCTCGTGTTCTCATTGGAACTTGTGTCCTGCCTCTGCCAGTCCAACAACAGTGTCCCTTCCTGCCTGCCCCTGAGTCACCTTCATATAGACTCCCTCTGTCTCTAGACATCACCTGAGCCTACTCAGATGTCACCTGGAAACTGACCCCACATTCATCCACCTCAGGCATCAGTAGTGGACTGGACTCCCCCATCTCTGTCAGTCTGACAAACTATCCCCTTGGGCCCAGAAAATGTTCCTCTGGTCTGGGGGAGGGAGACAGGGGGATATAAATAGGATATTAGACCCAGAAGTCAGAGCGGGCAAAGGTCCCCCGGGAGAGCCCAGAGTTGCTGCTGCCGTGGAACACCGTGCGTGTGCTGAGGAGCCTGTGCAGAGTGTGTGTGTGGAGCCAGGCCAGCACAGATTCCCAGGGTCTGGCTCGCGTGCAGGATATGCAGCCACCACAGGCGAAAGCCACCGCGTGGTCTGATATCAAGGACAGCCAGGACAAGTTGAGGACAATGCAGGTATCTGTGTTCAGGTCTGGAAGGAGGTGGGGATCCTGGGAGAGCAGTGAGGAGCATTGCTCCGGTCTTCATGTCCCATCACGCCCTGTAGCCAATCCGATATGAGGCAAGTTTCCTGCTCAACTTCCACTGCACTGCGTGTTGGGGCAAAAACCCATTCCAAGGGATGGGCAGCCCTGAGCCACAGAAGAGAACATGTAGGTGAAAATATTAAAACAGAAACAATAGACTTTTTTAAAGCCGGGAGTTACTTTAGAAATTATCTTCACTTCCCTCCTTTTACAAATGAAGAACCAAGTTCCATTTGTCTATTATAACTGGGAGGGAGGGGGAGGGAGAAAGAAGAAGAAGGAGGAGGAGGAGGAGGAGAAGAGAGAGAGAGAATGAGAATGAGTAAAGTCAAGGCCTGTAGTTACTTCTCTGCCTGGTTGCTAACTGGAAACCCTGCACAGGCAGAACAACAGGTCAACCTGTCTTCCTAAGCTTTAAGCAGCAGACCTTGAAACAAGGAGACGACCTTTGCTAGGAGCCACTCCACACCTGAGGCTTCCCAATCGGCACTCAGAGACCCCCAGCTCAATCCCAGTTTGGAACACCCAGGCCTGAATGTTCAGGGTTTATGAAGCTGACTCTTCCCCTTTCTCACTAGAAGATGGCTTTGGTTGCAGCTCCTGGTTGGGGCAGAGTCACCTACCACCTCCAAACTGTGCAGAGAAGGTCTGGGGGCAACAACTGAGCTAAAAATATCTTGGCCTCTTCGAAGCAGATCCTGCTGAGAACCCTGCACCTCTTCTAAGATGTGCTCAAAGCAGGAGAGTCCCCAGATGGGGGCAACAGGAGACACTTGAGAGGTTGGGCCATAATCAGGCCCCATTCCTTAGCAAGCCCAACCCTTAGGACAATCAGAGGGAGAAATCTCCATGCTGGCATGGTCGCTTGCCTGTCCCGTTTAATCAATCAGCACAACAAGCTTGTGAGACTTGCCTTCGAAGCAGGGCCCTGAGCTGCCTGCCAAACAGCTCCTGTGAGGAGCTCTGAAAGACAGAGAGAGAGAGAGAAAAGCCAGCAAGCAGTATCAGCGTGATGGGAAGCGGACGGAGCCCATGGGACTGGGGGCAGCTTTTCAGAGGAAGGATGGAGAAGCTGGGCCAAGCCTTGCACCTCAAGTCTGGCTCTGAGGGTCCCTAAGGCAACCTGTCATGGGCTCTTCAAAGAGGTATGACATTCGAGCACACAGGACCCTTTGGGAGAGGTGCAGGTAGCATACCTGAAGACAGGCTTCTTTATGCCTCCAAGTGCCTGGTGCCTGCCATGGTTCAGTCTCTCTGCATCTTGTCCCCCCCATTCCCCATCCTTCCTGGATGGGACCAGCATCTCCCCACTGTCAGACCCTCTCCCTCAGCTTCAGACTCCCCACCAATCTGAGTGTCCCCAAGAACTTCTGTGTTTAATGATCTTCAGTTTCTAGGAGGCAGTTTTAAATGGGTCACTCTCCCACTCTCTGCCCATCTGACTTCATTTTTAACAAGCTTCACTCCCAGAAGTTTTGTTAAGCAGGGTATCACGGTCAGAGGATGTACTGAGAGGGATCTTCGAGAGCACCGAGTCCACCCCATCACTTTTCAGAAGAGAAAACTAGAGTGCTATAATAGCACTAAATATACAAAATGTGCCAGATATATTATGCTATATAATACAATGTTAAAAACTGTAACTTTGAGAACATTAAGAGTAGAGACCATAATAAAAGTTATATAAAGGCAAGTAGTGGCTGAAGCCACCTTACACACCTTGGTTATAAAATGAGACAGTGTATTAGTTTGAAACAACAGAAATGTATCCTCTCAGCTCTGGGGGCCAGAAGTCAGAAATCCAGGAGTCGGCAGGGTTAGTCCCTTCTGAGGGCTCAGAGGGAGAATCTGCCCCATGCCTCTCTCCTACATCCTGGTGACAGTGGCAGTCCTCAGCACGCCGTGACCCACAGATGCGTCCCTCCAATCACTGCCTCCTCCTCCTCACGCACAACCCCCGTGTCTCTTTTTGTCAACCCCTTCTGTGCGTGTCTCTCTTCCTCTCCTTAAAAGGGCCTCGAGAACATTAATTTAGGGCCCACCCTAATCAACTGTGACTTTGCCCGCACTTGATCACATGTGCAAAGACACTATTTCCAAACCAGGTCACATTACAGGCACCAGGGGTTGGGACTTCAATATGTGTTTTGAGGGGATACAATTAATTCAGCCCTTAACAAGCAATAATATCTTCCCCATCATCTACTTACTCTTGAGGATAACAGACATTAAAGGGCTTAGAAAAATATACAGTTTGTATACAAACTTCTAAACTTTGTGAACCAATAGTGTGTTTTTAAAACCCTTTAACATCTATTTTCCTCAAAAGCGAGGGACAAAAAATACATATCCTTAGTCCCACTCCACTTCCTCCCTGTGCAGTGTGACTACAATCTGCATTGCTTTTCTTTTCCTTTTAATGTTTATGTATTCATGTTAGTGAGAGAGATGAAGGGAGAGAGAAAGAAAGGGAGAAACACTGATTTTTGGTTGCACTTATTTGTGCATCCATTGGTTGATTCTTGTGCGTGCCCTGACCAGAGATCGAACCCACAACCTTGGTGTAGAGGGACAATGCTCTAACCAACTGAGCTACTCAGCCAGGGCAACATTGCTTTTTCAAGAACCTAATCTCTGTACATGTGACAATGAGTAATGACCAGGGAGCAGCTTTTCTTGGGCCACGTGTGATTTCATATTCACCCATGCTGTCAGTGAAGATAACTGATATCCCACCCGAGCAGTAGTCCAGGAGATGTGTGTGTGTGTGTGTGTGTGTGTGTAGGAGAGGAATCTGAAAAGGCTGACAATGAACTTGGCTCCTTCTAAGGAATTTAAGAGATAGAAAGAGCCTTGCATCTGCACCCTTGGCACTTCCCCCTCTGAACCTCAACTCCCTTGTTGGCCAGTTCTTTTAGCATCCAAGCAACTCCTCGTGGCTTTGATGATGAGCTGGCTGAAGTTCAAGGGCCACCTTACCCGCTCATGATTACTCAAATACATACTGGCAAAAACCAGGACCGGCACGTAGAACATCCAATTTTGAAGTTCAGAGCTTTTTAAAACATGTTTCAGCTCTTCAGAGAACCGAGATGCTCAAATCCAATTAAAAAAGGTAGGGCCCGGGCGGCTTCTGGGTTTGGAGTTTAGATAAGAATGCCAACGTCTAGGGGAAAATTCCAAGGTGAATCCTGTGAGGGCTGCAATGAGTCCGGGAACTTTAAATGAGTTTTGGCCTTAGCTTCAGCCCGGGTGCCCATTAAAATGAAACTTTTCTTAGAGGAATCAGATTTTAAGTTCAGCTCATTACAGTTTCCTCGGAGTGAATGAAGGTCTGCAGAAGCAGGTTTGATTGAAAGACCAGAAGGCCATCTGGTCTCTCCCAGTCCCTGTGCGATCAGGAACCTCGGAGGCGCTCAGCCTCACTGTCCCCTGGGCCCTGCGGCGGGGATGAAAGCAGCCCATGACCCTGCGTCTCCCCTCGCAGAGTTTGGAATATCATGGGAGAGCTGATTTATGTATCTGAAACAAAGAATTTGAAATGATAGCATAAAATACAGTGCTAAATAAAATATAACCAAGGTCACCATGCGCAGGGAGAGCCCCGGGCAACGGTGCACAGAGGGCTCACTGCTGCGCGGAGCTGCGGAGAAAACTCCCTGGGCTCAGTCCGCGCAGGTCACAGCAGGCCTGGCTGCCATTTCCGAAAACACCCCATCTGCAGCTTCAGAACAATTCCAGCCATGATTCCAGTTTTTCTCAACCTTTTGACCACAATGCACAGTAAGAAAAATACTTGCTATTGCAACTCAATGACTCACAGAAGCATCCAGAAATGGTGCTGTTCTGGATTCATTTCTTTAGCTTTTCTAAATGCACTCGCCACCCTTCCCCAGCTAACGTGGATGGATCACCGCTACAGACTCTCTGGCTTTCCAGCGAAAAGGTGGGTGTGGGTGTGGGTGTGAGTGTGGGTGTGGGCGGGGCGGGGGGGGGCACCAGCAGGAGATGGAGGTGGCAGCTGGGCATTTGTTATTCCGGCTTCCCTCTGCCAGCTTACCGAGGGATGTCCGCCTTCTTCTTCTGAAGATCACAGCACCTGTCAGTCACCCTCTCCTTAGAGTGTTCTGGAAGCTCTCTTTCTCTGTACTTCTTCACTGTTGAGAATGATAAGGCCTCCCTTCTGTTATTAGGTGCAGATGTTTTGCCACCTCTGGCTGCTTTTGCCTTTGCAAATAGTCTTTTTATCAAACTCTCCCTAGATCATTCTATTTGAATGCCATCTCTTTCCTGGCAGTATCTCATGATACAAATCCTTGCCCTCACTGTGTGTGATTGAACCTGGTGAGTCTTTACTGCACCCTTAAAAACAAACAGGCAAAAACAGTTGACTCTCACTTAATTGATTTCACAGCCAGCTAATGGGAAGTGACCCATAGTTTAGGAAACAATACTAATTTTCATTTTAAAAAAATAACTGAGCTTGTTCTTTTAACATAAACCATATTCCCATCAGTGAGATGTTCGCAATTAATCTTATGGCCCAGATGAGCTCCTGGCCAGCCTGGCACTCACTGATCTGTAGCTTCCACTTTACATCTGGTTCCCTGTTAAAGGTCTCATCCTATACCTGGGCTTCTTTCGGTCCTGGTACTGGTTTTACCTTGTCCCTAGTGGGCCTGTGACCTCACCTGAGTCTGAGCCACAGGGCCTGCTGTACCAGTTTCCTAGGGCTGCTATAACAGATTATCACAAACTTAAAACAACATAAATTCATCCTCTCACAGTCCTGGAAGCCACAAATGTAAAATCAAGATGTCATCACAACCACATTTTCTGCAGAGGCTCCAGGAGAGATTCTCTTCCTTGTCTCTTCCAGCTTCTCATAGCTGTAGGCATCCCCGGGCCTGTGGCTACCTCACTCCAGCCTCTACCTCTGTCTTCTCTGGCCTCTCTGTGTGCTTTCCTCCGTGTGTCTCTTCTGCAGCCTCATTACTGGATTTAGAAACTCCCTGGATACTCTCATCTCAAGAGCTTTACCTTAATCACATCTGCAAGGAGGCTTTTTCTAAATAAGCTGACTTTCATAGGGTCCCCATAGCTTTCAGAGCCACGATCCAACCCACCACACCTGGTAACTTGACAAACCACCAGCTCTCATCAGACCCATGAAGAGCTAGTCCCAGCACATTCAGCCGGGACAGACCCTTGAAACCAAAACACTTGCAGACACCTGCCTAGAAGGACCACCCCGTTCAGAGACTACTGGGTGCGACCCGAACAAGCAGATCAGTCCCTGTGGACAGCAGTGCCAAGGAGAGCAGCTTTGGGCCACTGCATTTTGGAATTCTGGTCATACTGCTGGGCAGCTAACTACCTAGTTTGGCCTATGCTTCTGCTCTGGCCATCCCAGCCACAATTTATTATCTTCCCCACCAGCTGACCCAAGGAAGCATGAGACATTAAACCATAGAGCAAGGAAGATGGGCCCTGCAGAAGGAAAAAGGTGTCAGAAAGTGACAGGAAGAGTGGTAACATGCGGAGAAGAGCATGAACAAAACCACAGGGTAGCCTTATTCTTTGATCAAGCAACAAATCCGACTCAAATCTCACCGTCGCAGTAACGTCTCTGAATTTCTGCCAAAGTGAAGGGAGCATCTTCCCTGCATAACTGTTAACATGTTATGGGTACTAATTTCCCTTGGACACTGAAAAAAAAATCTCCCTGCAAAAATGAAAATGCACTACTGGCTTCTTCCAAAGATCATTTCATTCAATTGACTGTTTTATAGGAGTCTTTCTCAGCCCCCTGTTCAGGACCACTGGAGCGCGTCCCCCTCTGTTCCAGGTGCGGGCTCCATCCCTCAGCATTCTGCGTGTTGCTGCGGTATCTGACTCTGTGAAGTGCAGCCTGGCATACGTGGACCTCGAGAGAAATGGCTGGCATTTTCATAAGCTTTTATCCTCTATCCCATTGTTTAAATCTAAGAATGAACAAATGAACCATAATCCCAATAATCCACTTTGCATGGAATATGCATGGAGCCCAGAAGTCCTCTGCTAAGGAATCCTGGCAGCCAGTGCAGAGTAATAATAAGGGGAGATAGTCCTTAGCTGGGCCTCCCAAATGCTGGCAGTGGGAGAAAGCTGAGGCTTTGCTTTTGCTTGTCTCACCAGAAATGAGTACACTGGCCAAGCCCAAGGAGAAAGCCCTTCACCTTGTAGAATGGAGACTACCCAGCCCTGCCCCTGTGGGAACCACCTCATCTGAAAACTGTTAAAGTAGATGAAAAGGATGGGACCATTTTCATGAACAAGATGACACCCATCCCCAGGTTTCTGAGCCACTTGCATTAGCTTGATGTCGCCCTCTGTGAAAAGTGTAAGTCACCTGCATTATTCCCCTTCGATGTACCTTTACCTGAATACCCAGGCCTGGCCATTAGCAGCACAATAAGCATCACACCCAATACAGTAGGAATAAAGTGGGCTTTGATGTCTGAAGGCATGGATTTGAGTCTTGACCTTAACATCTGCTGTGTAGTGAAATGGGGAGAGCCGTTTATGAGCCCTCTGAGCCTTTATTTTCTCTTTGGGATCTGGGAATAATAGGAATCCTTCACTCAGGGGTTTGCTATATGAGCGAAATGACAACATTCAAAAAATATATACTGAGCAGCAGTTATGTGCCAGACACGGTCCCAGACATGGTCCCAGACATTAGGGTACATCAGACAAATCAGACAATGAATCTCATCCTCACCGAGATTACAATCTAGTGATAGAAGCTAGACAACAGACTATTATTGCAGTTTTTCCTGATTTTCTATTGGATATTCCGTATTTTTATTATTAACCTGCAGTAGTTTTAAAATATATTCTATATACAAACCTTTCATTGACTATAGTTGGTCTATAGGTTCATTTGCCCCTTCATGGCTTGTCTTTGTCTCTCATTGTCTTTTGGTGAGCAAAAATAATGTTAACTTAATGTAATTAACTGTATCAATCCTATATTTTATGGTTAGAGGTTTTTGAGTCTAAAAAGTATACCCCAAAGTTTTGAAGGTATTTACCTATATTACCTTCTTAAAACTTTTATGATTTGCCATTCACATTTTCATACACATCTACCTGGAATTCTTTCTTATTTATAGTGTGAGAAAAGGTCCTGCTTTTTGTTTATTGTCTATGTGAAAATCCAATTACCCTAGCATTATTTATTGAAAAATGTTCTTTTTCTAGTACTCTCTGGTCAGCTCCAGCACAAATCAGGTGTCTGCACAGATGTTAACAAACACCTGGGTCACCTTTTCCATCCGTTGATCTATTTTCAATCTTTTTGTCAACACCACACTCTCTTAATCTCTATAAGTTTATAGGTCTCAATAGTGAGTAGGCCAAGTTTTTCCAAGTTTTATTTTCTTTAAGAGTGTCTTGACTATTGTCAGTCTTAATTTAAGTACAGATTTTAGAATAAGCTTGTCAAGTTCTGGAAAATACCTAGTTGGTATTTTAGCTGTGACTGCAGTGAATCTATAGGTCTGTTGGAAAGAGCTGACATCTTTGATATAAACGTTCCATGAATCAATAAATCTACATGTCTGTGGCCAATTTCTGTAATATTCCATGTGGGTCTGAAAATTAATATGCATTCTACTTGTTGGGTATAGTGTTCTATTTATGGGCATAGTTTTACTAGTAGTTTTATAAGTTGTGTTGCTCAAGTCATCCATATTACTAGTAAGTTTTATCTGCTCTTGTCGATTACTGAGATGTTTAATCATATCCCATTGTGACTGCGTATTTGTCTATTTCTCTTTGTAGTTTTATTAATTATATATATGTGTGTGTATCTATATACACATATATATATATACATAAAGAGAAAGAGAACATGTTTTTAAAAACATATAAACCAAAAGTGCAGATGAGGCCAAATTTTGAAAAACTTGGCAAGAAACTGGAGACTTAAAAAGTGACCACAGATTAAAAAAAAAAAACAGAAATTGTAGAATTGAAAAATAAAGCAATGACAAAAATAAGAATTAAAGGGATGGCTTTAATCCCAAATGAGACACCGTTGAAGAGTTACTGACTTTAAATTAGGTTAAGAGACCCAGTCAGGGTAAGCCTGCACAGACAAGAAGATGGAGAACACAGAGGAGCAGGTGAGAGACGTCGGATACGCAGTGAGAGGGTGCAACACACAATTAATTGCTTTTCCTGGAAGAGAAGCAAAAGCAACATTTGAGAATATTAGATGAAGAATTTTCCAAAACTGATTAATTTAACAAACCTAGGGGGCTTAAGTGGTCTGGGACCATTAATCCAATTTCAAGATGAGGTTTGGAGTCTACCCAGAGGACTGGAAGTCAAGCTGTGGTGCATGTGAGAGCTATTGTATTTCAGATTAACCCTTACCTACCAGGGTGAAACCCTTGTCCGGTCCTGGATACCTGCTGGTTTTCTCTCTAGTCCCCGAAGTCTGCCAAAGTGCAGCTCAGAGCTCAGATGCTGTATCAGCTAGCAAGCAAGGGGAAAAAAGGAACCACTCTAGAGGCACTCCCTATTTTATTGTGCTTTGCTTTATTTCTCTTCATAGCTGTTGTATTTTTTCACAAAGCGAAGGCAAAACCCTCTGCCAGCAAAAAGATTACAACTTGCTTTAGCACAGCGGTCTGGACCAAAACTAGCAATATCTCTGAGCGGTGCCTGCATATACCTCAAGCAGAGAGATGTTAGTGCCTGCATATACCTCAGGCAGAGAGATGTTAGTCACTGTAACCAGAGAACTGGTTGAAAACATGTTGGAACAACTTGCAGAGAGCTGTCCGCCTGCTGCCTCTTCACGTGGTCATCCTCTGTGGGCACACACCCTGGGGTCTCTTTTGACGTCAAAACCTCCCCTATTTATGAGAACACCAGTCATACTGAATTAGGGCCCATCCTAACAGCTTCATTTTCATTTAATTACCTCTTTAAAGGCCTTATCTCATCCTGAGGTACTAGGGCTCAGAGCTTCAACAGGTAAGTTTTGAGAGGACACCATTCAGCTCACAAGACCTCTCCTCTTCAAAACAGGGAGTGGTGTCATTAGGGAAGCTGATGAAATCATGGCCCCCCAAAGACAAGTGGAGAACATTTTGCATGTAACCTCAGGGGATCTGAATATTCTTGAACCCCACCTTTTCCCCTCTAGTGTTACATCCGTCTACTAAGTTCTCTAGGTCCCTCTTCAGGCTCTGACGGTTATGATCCCGTGATTCCAGCTGTAAAGGAAGCGCCTGAGAACTGTGACGATGGAAAGATAAAATATAATGAGGCCGGAGGCGTAAGTCAGAGTGTGAGCACTAGAAGATAAGCATGGTTATGAGGTGGTTGTTTCGGGAGCGAGAGGCTTAACCAACCTCAGACACTGTGCTCTTGGCATCGCATTCTCACCTTCATTACAAATTCTACCTGGGCAACAACTGTCAAGAGACAGGCCCCACGGGTGAAGGAGAGGGTACCAGCTAGCTTGTGGGCAAGAATGTTTTGCCCGTGGAAAACCCTGATGCTGCCCTGAGTAAGGGTGAGCTGAGGACACGGTGTTTTTTCTGTTAAGGTCACGCTACTCAATGTCCTCACATTCAGTGCAACCCAAACTACATTTTCTCCAAGCTCTGCATCATTTCATTAAAACTGAATCCATATGTTTTCAACTCATGAACAATGGACTCATTAATGAGTTGTATGGCGAGACAAGTTGACGTCCTGAAACTTTTCAGACTTTGCAGTGACTCTTGTTTCTCCAGTTATTTTCCTTAGAAACAAAAATGTGTTGTGTCAAAAACAATTTAAACACACGAACCACAGACTCGACAGTCTTACCCTGCCAAGCCCTGGAGGGAGCTTAGAGTGTCCGGGTGGAGGGGGAGTGTGGTGGCCTCAGACAGCCTGTGTTCCTCTCTTTATTGGACTGGAATTCTCTGCTGCCTTTGACACTCAATCCTCACCTCCAGGCCAGTGATGTCGAACTTCTTATCCAGTGTATTTTACAGTTTACCAAGGGTTTTCTCATCTATCACCTCCCTAGATCCTCGGTAACACCGTGAAGTTGGCACCTCTAGCCAGCACTTTCCCGTTTAACAGAGAGAAAGGTGAGGCTCAGAGAAGTGATCTGTCCTGCTCAAGGGTTCGAGGTATGACAGCCAGGCTCCAGGATGGCCCCGGTGGTCCCTGCCTCCCTCCTCGTACCAGGAGTGGGCTGTGTGAACAGTAACAATAGCACTTGGTAGAAATACATGTCACTTCCAAGAACAGGTGAGAAATACACTGTGGTTCAATCTTGAAATCTCTCTCTCTCTCTCTCTCTCTCTCTCTCTCTCTCTCTCTCCCCCCCTCTCCCTCTCCTTCTCCCCTTCCCCATGCCCACAATCTGGATGAAGCCAGCTATCATATCATGAAGACATCCAGGCAACTTATGAGAGACCTAATGGTGAGGAACTGAAGCCTTCAGCCAATAACCAACAGCCAACAGCCACAAGGAAACTGAGACTTGCTGAAACCATGTGAGTGAGATGGGAAGTAGATCCTTCAGCCCCACTCCAGCTCTCAAATAACTGCAGCCCCAGCTCATTAGAGACCCGAAGCCAGAACCACTCAGCTCATCCATTCTTGCACACTTCACTCTCAGTAGTTGTGAGATAATAGTGCTCATTGTTTTAAATGACTAAGTTTTAGGGTAATTTGTTACACAGCAATGGATAGCTGATACACAGGGTCACGTGCATTCCACGCCAACATGACACAACAGTAATACTGTACGTGTAAGTTTCCATCATCCTCAAGGTGGTGAATCCTATATCCACTAACATAAGCAGCTTTTAAAATCAAGATACACCAGAGTCTTGGGTGATGGGAAACTTAGAGAAGAAATGTTTTGCATTTGGCAACAGAGAACACACTGTTGCCTCTATATTGCTCTTTTTATTCTTAAAAGCTTGTTGGCAACATTATCTATTTGATCCCAAGAGAATAGCCTCAAGCTGGAACCAACCCTAACCTTTAAAGTCTACTTTCTAGCTTATAAATATGTCCACTGGCCAGCTCTCACCTGCCACCAGTGCTTCTACTCACCTTTAAGGCTTCCTCCTGAGAGGCAGGACTAGAGATATCTTATCAGTGCTTACCTAAAGAGCCTCTAAATCACCTAAACATCAAAGTGGTGGCAGGAAAATGGAGACAACTGTCCTTGAACAACAGTAAAAATTAAAAATAAAAAAATAAACATCAGTTCATAAAAAAGCCCTGTCTACTGGAGTTTGTGGCAGACTGGGCCGTTGATAGCATTTCTGAGTCTGGATGCTCAATCTCCATTGTCTAGTCTGCCTAAGCGAGGAGCTGGGTTACCTTTTACCTGCCTCATCATTCATCCTTGGGACGGTTCTTATTTCCCAATACGGTGAGCTTCTGCTGCTCATTTGGCAAATCCTCTTCTGCAGCTAGAAGTGGTCTACTCTTCGCCCGCTGATCCCAGCATCTGGCCTCTGTGCCTTTCCATATTCTTGAAATACGAATGCATTCTTCACCCCTCCCTCCCCATAGTCTCTCCAAGTTTTATCTACTACTCAAGGTTCAACAGAAACCTGAGATTTTCCTGACTCCAACCCTGGCCCCCCGTGAGTTCTCTCTTCTTGAGGTGAAATCCAATGATGCACCTCATTTTTCCTGTATCTTACTAGACAAATGGTCATTTTGTCTCCATGACATGACAACATGACTGAAATTCCTTGAGAGGAGGGAGCCACTGATTATGGAACACGCAGCCTGTGGCAGGCCCCACGTTCGGCATTCTGCGCAGATTACTGAGTACACGGGTGGCATCCCTCTGAGAGGGAGTTCGGTGAGTGCCGCTGAGCACCTAGCGGGCTAGGAGGTTCATTAGTCTGCCCACCCTGCTCTCACTGATGTATTTTGATAAATGATGCAAAGGTCTCACTAAAGCCCCAGAGCCCTACATCAGACTGTCTGTAAATCTCTAGAAAATGTGCCCATCCTTGTCTCAGCTCCCCTATTCCCTTTTAAAGAAAGAATCCTCAATAGGATTATCTCTGAGCACCATCTGACCCCGGGCCACCACTGACGGCACCAGGGAAGGATGCCTGGACCAAACTGGGCCCTTTCTTCTTATGGTGGTAGAAGAAAGGGGTTTCTGAGCATCTGAGGAAATTGCATCATGGGAGACCTAGGTTCTATTAGTTAAAGCTCATAGGGGTTAGTCAGCATTGGCATTGTGCCAAGACAACTCAGAATTATAAGGAAGCAGAAAATCCAAAATTAAGTAGAAGAAACCAGTCTGCAAAAGGAACCGAGTGCCCGAATAAGCAGCACTGAGAAACCTTCGATCCGCTGAGACTGGAACCGGGTGGCTCAGCTCCTGATCTTCCCTGGTTCCCTTGCAGGCTGGCAGAACTCCACTTCCTGCTTTCCAGATGCCCTCAAGATAGCCCCGTAGCCCTTAATAACCCCCTATGGCATCTGCACTGGTCTGGTGGACTTCCATCCCTTGCAACTAGCAAGGCCTGAAGAAAACAATGCCCAGTATTTTTAAAGTTAAACAAGATAAAAGGGTGAGCAATACCGGTTCATTTGATTCTGAAATCTGAAAGTCCCCCTTTATGCCATAGCTCACACCTGTGTTATTGATAACCCCTAGTAAAAAGTTTTCACTTTGTAGATGAGGAAAATGATATCCAGACAGGAGAAAGGACTTATTCCAGGTCTCACAAAGGGTAGCACCAAGACTAGGACATGATTCCCCACCTATTGTCCAGCATCCTTTTATTAGTTTGCCGCCACTGGGTCTGCTCTTCCCAATTATCGTGTTCCCCAGAGCAGGTGAAACAGGTCAAAATTAAAGAGAAGTAGCAGAGATCATAGTGTCTCCCTACCCCTACCTCACCAACGGGTTCTGGGGAACTTTTGCTTAGATCTCAGGCAGACACGAGGAAAAGATGAGAGAGATGCTGACACTGCACTTCTTTAAAGAGCCGGGTCAGAGACGCAGATGGGAGAAATGAAGTGAGGTTACGGGCTATCCACTTTAAAACACGATTCATATGCATCTTAAGAGGATACCAAGAAGGAAAGTTTATCAATTTTCCCATAAAAACATGAGGTCAGTCTGTTAATAAGAGAAAAATATTGCAACTTCTTGGAGCAATTGTGCTGAGCAGGCTGAATTGTACAGAGTGCCCTTGTTACATACACCCTTACTCTATTATATCCACTTGGTAATTTGGTGCTTGAAACAATCCATATTATTTTGTGTAGCAATGTTATTAGGTTTCCAGTAATGGAAAAAGCAAAAAACATCTCCACTGATCCCAGCTCCTCGTGCATGGTAGTACCTTAAATATTTTAATATCATTGCAACCATGAAAATGTTCTCAAAATATTTTATGAAGATTTAAGTTACTTAAATGTCTCAAACAAGTGAAGTAAAGGTGAGTGAGGTGAGCCACTACAAAACGATAATTAGCCTGATAGATGGGCCAAGAGGATACCAGGGAAACAGAAATGGTTCTCTAATTAGCCCACAGCTGGTGATCAATAGGCCTAAATACCAACAGGAGCCACAGGTCACCGTGGATGAGAAAGAAGAGGACCCCCTTTCCAGACTTGGCTGTAGCAACTGTCTGCACGAACGTTTATTGTGTTAAGTCCTTTATATGCATTATTTCATGCACTCCTCATAAGGATCATGTTAGGTAGGTAGCATTACTTTTTATTTCTCTCCATTTTGTAGGTTTAAAAACACAGAGCTTAGGAAAGTTAATCAACTCAGGAAGTTAATCAACTTTACCCAGGTCTACTGTCTAATAAGAGACAGATCTCAGAGACTCGATGCCCCCAGGCCTTTCTCTCCACCTCTCATTTCTTTCATCCTTATTCTTCAGCATCACGAAATGTGGGCAAGAGGTCAGGAGGCCGCGTGCACACACAAAGAGCAAGGCCATGAGGGCAGACAGAGCCAAATTCAGTGTCTGGCTGACACCTCCCACGTTCCCCTAGACCAGGGTTTAACTTATCAGGGGCTTGGTGAAGATTAAAAATAGTAACATCTGAGACACGACACAATCTTTTCATAATGTGGTTAGAAGTTAATCTGAATCACTAATTTGTTTTGCTTAAGGGGGCATAGGAGGAAATACGAAGCATTCATACTTTCTACTAGCAAGTGAATTCTTGCCATAAACAATGAAATTAATGTCATTAACAGTGAGTTAGTCATCAGAGAGTACATTAAAATTGAGGTGAATTAATTCAAATTCTATGACTTTCTCTAATAAACTACATTTTCTTCTTGAACTTATAATGAATAAGTAAGAACCCTTAACAACAGAATGTAGATTTTGCAACAGTCACATCCACGTGGTTAACAGTACATTCCTTAGCAGACAGCGATAAGTATTTATACTTAAATGGCAGACCCTCCCGGGAGAATTTATCTTTTCAATAAATAAAGTAGTGAGAAATTTAATGATTCAGACTATGTATAGACATAATTTCAGGAGAACATTTGTCACACCTGGCTCCAGTTTGTTCTTGTTTGCCATTTTATGGTAATTTTTTTGGTAAACGTTCTTTCACCTCTTCTCTTTAAGAGATAAGAATGATGAACTAGCCCAAGGCTTTCTAGCTTCACCGTCTCATAGGTTCCGTCTTTTTTACTCTGCTGTTCTTTACATCACTTGAGATTTGTAGCAATACTTCAGCCACAATTGTGACGTAGTATAATTGTGCATGGAAAATGTGGCTTTTCATTTTCTTTTTCCACACATGGAAAGTGCCTAGCACAGCCCTTGGCATGAAGAAGCAGCTAGGGGATGGGCAAAACAGGACTCGCCCGGCTTCCTGTCTGGCCTGTTCCCCCGTCGCCCTGGAGCCCTGGTGAGGAGTCCAGTGGTGTGAGCCCTGCCTAGTAACCTCTGTCACTTTGGTTCTTCGGCTCTTTTTGAATCTTAACCAGAAAGTGGAGGTGTGTTTGGGGCCAGTAATCTTTCATGATAAACAACCATAAATCATACATGTGGAATATCTACGTTCTCAGGAAAGACAACTAAAAAACTCCTTACAATTCCACTCACCTGGCTCCTGTTTGCTCTCACAGACTGGCTAAGACTCATCATAATACAAGTAGATGCAGCATGCCGTGAACTAGAAGGAAAACACTCAAAATGAGTACAGTACACCCCCAATTGCAAATATATGTAATTCTTTAAAGACAGAAAGTATATTGGTGGTTGCTTAGGGTTTAGGGGCACAGTAGATACATAGCGACTGCTAAGCATAAAGGAATTTTTTTTTTTTTTGCTCAGAGAATGAAGAATTTTCATATTCCTGGAAAGAGATTCCCAGTGAAGAGGTATCTTTTGTTCAAACTTCATTAGATATTTATTTGAAGAATTCTTCCTATGTAAGATCTTTGGGGGGAAATGTAATATATAAGCTCACATACAGGACAGATACATAAATGAGAATACAATAATAAGATGGACAGGTGCAGACCTAGCATCCACTTGAGAGCTGGAGTATCACCCAAATCATTGCATCTCTCTGAGCTCTTTCCCCGTCTCATTCATTCCCCAGCTCCCTTCTCAGTATATTTAGTTATTCTTGTTTTTAAGCATTTTAAAATTAGTATAATTCTATACATATTATTCTGTGACTTTTTTATCAGTTGGTATTCAAATATTCATTCATAATGATACATTATTGTACCTTTCATTTATTTTTCACTGGTATATAATATTTCATTTAAACAATGCTACTACAAACATTCTTTCCTGTATCTCTTTCCCCAGGATGTGGAGATATAATTGACAAATAAAAATTGTATGTATCTACAGTATATTCTGTGATGCTGTGATGCACTTATATATCATGAAATGGTGACCACAATAAAGTTAATTAGCATATTCGTCACCTCATAGAGTTATCATTCTGTGCCTGCGTGGTGAGAACATTTCGATCTATTCTCTTAGCAAATCTCACGTGTAAAATGCACACACAGTACTGTTGACTGTGATCACCATGCTGCACGTCAGGTCTCCGGGTTCATTCATCTCGTGTGACTGGACGATTGTGCCCTTGGGCCAACATCTCCCCATGTCTTCCACCCCCAGCCCTTGGCGACCTCATTCTACTGGCCGCTTTGAGGAGTTACACTATTTCAGGTCCCCAGAAAAGTGAGATCGTGCAGTGTTTGTCTTTCTGTGCCCGGCATATTTCACTCTGCATAATGTCCTCCACATTCATGCATGTTGTCACAAAAGACAGTATTTCCTTCTCTTTCAAGCCTGAATAATATTCCATTATACATGTATATAATTTCAATAACCCATTCATTTGTGGATGAACACTTAGGTTGGTTCGATATCCTGGCTCTTATAAATAATGCCGCAATGAGCACGGGAGTGCAAATATCTCTTTGAGGTGGTAATTTCATTTCCTTTGGATATATACTGAGAAGTGGACTTGCTTGATTACATGATAGTTCTATTTTTCATTTGGGAGGGAACTTCCATACTGTTTTCCAGCTTAGCTGTACCATTGCATGAGTCGTAGCATGCACATTTAGAGGATTTTTTCATGATGCCTCTGAGTGAAATCCCTCAGTTATAGACTAATAAAATGTTGAGCTCTGCAAGAGAATGGAAAATTGTTTTCTAAAGTAGTTGCACCATCTTACACCCTTACAAGGAGCACATGAGGATCTCCACGATCCACACCCTCATCTACACTCAGCATCGCCAGGCTTTTAACTTTTAAGTGTTGATGTGTGCTGACCTCGCATTCTTCTGATAATTAACGATGTGTCTATTCTTATATCTCTTTGTCATTTGTGTTCCTCTTCTATAAAACAGCTATAACCTTTTGTAAATGAACTAAATTATTGTCTTCTGACCTTTTTTTTCTGACGTTATTTTTACAAATTATATGCTTTGCTCCGTGTGGCTCGTCTTCTCATATTTTTTGATGAAAACATTACTTTTTAATTTTAATGTAATCTAATCTATTAATCTTTTCCTCTTTTAAAAAATGTCTTTGCTACTCAAAGCTTCCAATGAAGTGTTAAATTTTTACTTTTCACATCTGAGCCTTTAGTACATTTAGGAGCTGATTTTTTTGTGTGAGATAGGAAGCTAAATTAATTCCCCCCATAGGGAATACCAACTTTCCCAGCAGCATTTCTTGACTATTCTTTCTTTTTCCTAGTGATTTGCAACACCATCTATGTCAAATGTAGAATTCCCCAGTATGCTTAGAGCTGCCTCTGAACTCTCATTTTTCTTTCATTGGTCATTTTACTTACCATGGTAATGACCCTGAATGGTTTTAATTATGGTAGCTGTATAATAAAGCTTAATATGAAAGAAAATTCTCCCCATTCCTCCACCCTATTATTCCTCAGTACCATGTTGGTGATTCTTGGGCTTGACTATTTCATACAATGCTCTAACTGGTCACATTGGCCTCGTGATAGCTTATGTTCTAGTAACAAACAACCCTCATATCTCAGTGGTTTAAAACAACCAAACAGAAAAGTTGATTTCTTGCTCATGTTACCTGATCCTTTGTGTCCGTGTTTTTCCACAACACTGTCACTCTAGAAACCAGTCTCACAGACGGCTCCTAGCTGGTCCACAGCACGAGGAAAGGGGCTCTGGAGGGTGGCGTATGGTCAATGCAATGTTCTGAGAAGTCACGTACACACATACACACTTCCAAACATAGAAACTCATTGGCCACAACAGGTCACGTGGTCTCACCAAACTGTAAGGAAGCCAGGAAGTGCAGTAAACCACGTAAGCTGGAAAACAGCCAAAACATTTGCTGAACTAATGACTACCACATGCGCCATCGCCTCGAAGCCCTCGGCACACTTCCAACAGGCTTATGAAACAGCACACACATAGATAGAAACAGGGGTGGCGGGTCAACAGCCTGAATTCAGACTCTAAAGAATTCCACCTTGTCGTTCTGCCCAGGGTTTACTTTGTCACTTATTTTGTGAAATCTTAGATATAAACCAAGACATGAATTACAAAAGCTCCTGGAAAGTGCTGTGAAAATAGAATGATGTGTCACCCCTTTGAGGGTGGAAACTATTACATCAGAAAACGGATTCACTTCGCTTATATTAAAGGAAAATTATGAAGCAGATTACTTGGATCTCAAATTCCTTTGTTCCAGATATGCTGTTGTAAATCCCTTCTCTTCGTTAGCTAAACAAAAACCTTCTCTGCTGGCTAATCACCCGGGAGAAGACGTTTCAAGTAAGACTGTGTTTGACTATTTCTAACTTTTATCACAAATTAGAAGTCATCGCTGTGCATTTCCTAACCTTCAATGTAAAGAGAGATGAGTACTCTCTTACTATTAAATTCTTTTAGTATGGACCTGTCCTTCACCATCCTGAAATATGGAATATTTTAGGTGAACCTGGAAAGTAATAGGAAGTGCCCTGTAATTGGTCATAAATGACACTTCAAGTTAATAACTTAATCACTTCAGAAAAAACAGGATGGGCAATGGCCTTACTCCACTGACTATATTTTTCTTTTTCCACTTAGAGCTGAGTTCATCACTGCACAAAGTCTTAAAAAGGTCAATGTGACATGGTAGCATTTCAAATACATATCATTGCAATTTCCCTGCCACAGTTGTTTACGATTGTGTGAATTTTGAAAAGTGCCTCTATTTCTACATCTAAATACAGTACAGCCCTGGCTGGTGTGGCTCAGTGGGTTGAGCATCGGCCCGTGAACCAAGGGGTTACTGGTTCAATTGCCAGTCAGGGCACATGCCTGGGTTGTGGGCCAGCTGCCCAGTTGGGAGCATGTGAGGGGCAACCAATCAATGTTCCTCTCTTTCTTCTTCCCTCCCCCTCTCTCTAAAAATAAATAAAACCTTAAAAAATAAATAAATACAATACAAAGTCTCATTCTCACTTAAGTGCATGTAACTACCTTACACTGGGCAGTCCACAGTTCCTGAGCAACAGGTTATGTGTTTTCACAATTTCCATCTTTCCCCAAGCAGAAAAAGAGCTACCACTCAATTCAGCACGTCTGGGGTAAATACGTGTAAACACAGATGAAAGTATCAACATAGTGCACTGAAAAAGAATGAGGCCTTTGGGTCAGGCTACCTAAGTTTAGTCTCCATTTCTTTACTTCTTCACTGTGGGAACTGGACAATTATAAAATAGAGACTAAGAGCTTTGGTTCTGGAATTAGGTTTTCAGATTTTGTCTTTTGCTGGCTATGAGCCTGGGAAAGTTACTTACCCTAAACCTCAGTTTCTTCAGCCATAAAATGGGGATAATATTAGCACTTAACTCATACTGTGATTGTAAATATTTCACTGTTTTTAAAGTGCTTAGCATAGTGCCAAGCACATAGTAAGTTCTCAATAAATGATAGCTATTCATATGTAAGCAACATTGATGTTATTATACAAGGCACTTATATCCACTACAGGAAAAATATCACTGTGTTTGTCATTATAGAATCCCACTTTTCATACATTGTCTTCACCTGCCAAAAATCACTTTTTTTTTCTATGGGCAACTTAAGACTTTACTAGGAACGTGGACATAGGATCCCAGGAATGGAATGTTTCTAAATATCCACAAGCATGGGCATCTGGAGGTACAACCCTCATGAGAAAGACTTTAAACATACAATGGTATGAACCTGGAGGACAAGCAGGCTCTTTGCCTGACTGCTCCTGTCCCAGGTGCCTCCAGGCTGTCCCAGGAAACAGGTTGTTCCCAGGAACACAGCCTGCATTCCAAGAGGCCAAAGCCCTTGATTGTTTTGTCCAAGGGCATGGTTGTGGCACAGTAAGAATGGTTAGGGGCATACAGATAGCCACCCCAAGTTCAAAGGGAAGATATATTGTGTGGGCTGAGGGTTAGACTTATCCATGTGCCCACAGCACGCTGACCGCTTTGCTATGTTTCTGCTATATAAACATTCCCATCATCAACAGAAATTTTCAGGCTTTCTATCTCAGTAAAACTTGGGTGTCCTGAGATTGAAGCTAAGGGCATCAAGGAATTTCATTTTTTATTAGGTGTTATAGAGCCTCATACTGGCTGTTTCCTCCCAGTGCTGAGAAACAGTAGGGGACAATGGTGGCAGTGCTGAAGAGACTGACACAATAACAAAATTAGTCTCGTCTAAGCCAAGGGGAACAGACAGGCCTTCCCCATCAGAGGGCTCAGGGACGAGCGTAACACAGGACACTTATGACCTGTGGCCCGCTCTGCCTGTGGCTTTGCTCCAAGACCCATACCAATTGGTGACAGGTCACAACTCTTCATTTCCTTCTCACTCACCGTCTCCGAGCATTGTTGGCCTTCTTGCTCACCTAGCTCATGCTCATTTGTTCTGATGACAGATTTCCCTTCCATTCTCAGGGGCTAGTCTGGCTCAGTTCTCCACAACTCCCACATTTCCTGCCCAGATGCCCTTTCATGAATAACCCCATTCTTCCCACGCTCGGGAGAAATTGGCCAATCCGTAGGCGCTCATTAATGCAAAGGCCAACACTAATTTCTTCCCAACAAAGCTACCCGTTTTCCTCGGACAGACTAGCCTATGAATGGGTGGGGGCCAGGAGGTGTGGTGTGGCCGAACACAACAACAAAGCCAAGGATTTCTCCTGTGGTTACCTGTTTGCTAACTCCTTGTGCAACCTCATCCCTTCCTTCCATTTCCTTGGTGATTGGTTGGATGATTTTCCTCCTTGGGGGGAAATTCAGGGAATAACCCATTAAGAAGATTGTATCTGATTTCTATATCAAGAGAAAAGGTAAATTTTACATTCCAAAAGGGCCTGCGGGTGATGTTAATTCCTGAAGAGATCTTAGCTTGTGGGAAATTCCCTCCTATCTATGTAAGTGATGATGAGCCACAGAAATGATGACAAATGGGAAAGACTACAGATTCCGGGATGTGGGGGCGGGGCATGCATCCAGTTGTCGTGTACGGAAAACCTCTGTTATTAGAACCAAGACTTGACTTAATTTAACTCATCGATTTCATAGCAATTTTGGGCATTGTGTCCGTTGCTATTAAGAAACGAAAATGACCACACTGCCTTTGTTATTCTGGGCTCACAATCTGTGTGAGGAAGAAAAACATCTACAAAGAACTCCAGTTCAAAGGAGAATGCCTTAAAAGTACAAGTGCCAGGAGTTAACAGGAAGGGAAAGAGGCAAAGACCAAATGTGGATGAACGTGAGTGCGGCCTTGGAGGACGAGCAGGAATTACACAGGGAGAGACCCAAAGCCTGCTTTGTGTGCCTTCACGACGCTAATCGTGAGATGTTACGCATCTACCTGTTTACCTGCCTTCTGTCTCCCCACACCAGTACCAGACGAACTCCATGAGGACAGAAGTTCAGGGGGTTCTTTGTACTGGCCCAGAGCCCAGGGCAGTGCCCGCCACCTAATAGGCCCCTGTTACAGGGTGAATGCTTGTGGATAAAAGGAGAAATGATGACAGAGTCATAGCACTCCAGGTAGAAGGAACAATATAATCAAAGGCAGTCTGGACTAGAAGACTCACATTTATTGGCCTTTTATTCTGTGTCAGGAGTTCCATACAAGCTTCCAGTGCATTTTCCTGAAGCAGGGCAGGTGGGCAGCCTTTTATACCCAGGGCCAGATCGCACACACTGTAGGCTTTGAGGGCCATACGGTCTTTGTCACAACCACTCGGCTCTGCCATTGTAGTATGAAAGCAGCCAGCGACAATATGTGAAGAAATGAACATTGCTATGTTCCAATAAAACTTTATTTATGGAAATAAGCAGCCGGCCAAATCTGACCTGCAGGCTATATAGTCTGCCAATGCCTGGTGCTCATAAATCAAAGGCAAAGAAGTTATTGCACAATATGTTATTGATCAGATCATGTAACTGTGTGAGACAAAGACATATTATCAATATTTGCCACATAAATTGATTATCTGACTGTACATTTTAGACCCCAGGGTATCCTAAGGAGGAAGTTTTTATTGAGCCACACAGATTTTTCTCGGCTTGAATTCAGAACTTGACTCAGTTCCCCCTGGAGCATTTTGAATAGTTATCAGTTATGACAAACACCTAAGCACATGGCAGGAACACTGGAGTATATGTCCCTAGGAGAACTTCCCTTTCATGCTTCAAATTTAAATTTATATTTGAAATGCCTGCATGACTCATCACTCTTCTATAAACATGGGGTAAAGTATGTATGCAAATACATATAGAATACAATGTTAAGCTCTTTTGTGGGGATTTCAGATAGAAATCCCAACTACTAGTATATTGTAGTCACATTGAGATGAAGATAACAACAAAATAATACTAATGAGAGTATAGCACCAGCCAGAATTTAGCTATTTAGGAGGTAACTGACTCAAACAAGTTAGAAGGCAATTTCATACAGGTACAGCTAGAGCTGAAACAATTAGGCAGAGAAATTCAGGCTGTTAAGAGGTGGAGTCCAAGAAAAAACAGCCGAGGTATAAAGGGCCGAGCAAGCCTCAATAGTATAGCAAAGTCAGGGAGAACATACGGAAGATATAACCAAGACTGGGAGATTCTGTCGGCTCAGAGAAATCACAGAAGACCGTTGAAAGAGGAGAGGTGCGAAGCTGACCATGCCCCCACTGGCCAAATACCAGAATATTTTGGGGGTGAAGGCTTGTTAGCCCTTCCAGTTCATACAAGTATTCTGTTTCATGCAGACTGCTGTGTTTTACGATCAATGAATGCTGGTAAAGAAGACTTTAAAAAGGCACACTAAGGTTTTTTATCCAGCTGCTGGTTAAATACATCAACTAAATCCAGTTAAATAAAAGGTCTATTTTCTATTATCTTTATTAAACCCTATTTCTACCCCGCCTTGGAAGGAGGTGCAGAGAAATCAATGAGTAAGTAGGAGTTATCTGGCAGACCCTCCCCCTTCCCGTGTACCTAGAGTACCGATATATTAGCTCTCCCAGCCATCCTGTCAGCCATGTGACTGAGTTCCAGCCAGTGGGATGGGACTGGAAGATGATGTGCTGCTTCCAACTCTGGCCCAGCAAAACTTTCCGAACATGCTCTTCCCTCTTCTTTTCCTCTTCCAGCTGGCTGGAACGGCAAAGACCCCCAGGGAAAACTGAGTGTCAGGTGCATAACATACCAAAGGGTCAAGATTGAAGGAAACCGAGTTTCTGAATCAACGCATGGTGGAGAGCCAGCAGCCCAGCAGAACCATTGTTATGCTGTGATTTGAGTTACAAACCTCTGATATTGGGGGCGTCTCTACTACACCAGTGAGTAATACCTTAACTAATGTGAGGAAGAGGAGCTCGCTTGAGTGATGGAAAATTTTTGCAAATATCGCCTAGCTTCACAGAGCCCAAGCACTGCAAAAATCAGTGTGAAAAAAAAGGGCAAGAAGAAGTAAATGGAATTAGGTTAAAATAGCATTTTTCCCACGTATACAAGGTTCTATCGTATCTCCTATGCATTTGGAAAATAACAAGTAAACAAAACAGTCTCTGGGAATTAGGGGAGGGCTGGAGGGATCTAGACTGGTGTTAATGCCTGCAATCCACTAAGAAAAGATGAAATTAAGGGACTTCCAAAGATGACCACACAATGGAACACATCCAGACACAAGACACCAAAGAACATTTGTTTTTTCCTTTCCTTTTGCCTTGAAATTTCCTGTAATTTTTTGTTCCTTCTTTTTATTTTCTCCTGTTCTCTAAGCTATCATAGTACACACACTGGTGCCTCCTAACACTTGATTATGTCTCTTCTTATTTTTTTCATGCCTATAACTCCAACTAAATTGCAATTCTGTGAGGGGAGGGATCAAGCTTTTAACATTTTTTCTTTTGTCTCTCAGAGGCCCAGAAGGGAGCCCATCAACTCCAGATACGAAATCACCGTGGACTCACCCGTTGCAAGTTCTGGTTTGGTTTGGTCTGGTCTTCCTCTTCCCATCTCACTTTCCTGTCCTTCAACACAGACATTTGCTGTGGTCTATTTAGTGCATTTCTATTCCCTCTTCCACACTTTTACACAGAAGTGTGTTCAGTGTTGACAAATAGGCAGCATTGTTCTCTGCATGCTCATTATATATGTAAATGGCATTTCTCTATCTCGCTCATTCTGTACCTTGCTTTTTTCATTCAGTCTTTTGTCTTTGAGATCCATCCACGTTGCAACATGTAAATCTAGCTCCTTTTTTCCGACTCATGCTTAGTATTCTCTAGCACAATAATTGATTTTGAATCCATCAGCATGTTATAAAAATAAATATAAGTTTCTAGTTGGCCACCAATTGTCTGGATTAGTCTGGGATTTTATTAAATTTAACTACGCTTTAAAACCCAGAATCCTAATTGGCAGTGTGTTCATTTCATTCATAAATGATAATAGTTTTGGAGGACAACCCCCTTCGCCTGCTGTCTCTGTCATAATGGCCTCTGTCTTAAACTTACTGCAAATTTGTGAGAAATTAACCATAGAAGCTTCCTGTTTTGCACAATTTCTAGGGAACTGGGGCATGTTTGGACAACTCTTGGGAAAAGAGAAGCAACTCAACGGTGTTTTCATTTCTTGATTGAGATATCAAGAATACCATTATTATCTTCCCTCGACACTACACCCTTAAACTCTCCCTCTTCCATTCAAAAGATCTGCAGTTAGGATCTCCTGAAACAAAGCCCTAGTGCAGTGTTTTTTTAAGGTATAGTGCAGAGTTACATGGGCATTAGAATGCCTTAGGCATTTGCTAAAAATAAAGATTCCAGAGCTCTTCCCAGCTGAATCAGAGTCTCTGGAGGCAGAGCCCAAGATCTACATTTTTAATGACCTTCTTTGGTGATCTTTATGCACTTTAAGGCTTGGACCTCTCTGCCGTATCCTTGGTTAGCAAACCCAGAAATGAACAATATTTGATGTGCCCAGATAGTAATAGACTTCATAGTTATAGTATGCTGAAGTGGGAGCTGTTTACCTGGCTTTACCTGCCAGGGCACCTGACCTTGATATTTATAGCAAGAAGGGTCCACCTAGTCTAAGTATGTATATGAAATAATACCTCCCCAAAATGGTTATTTCACTTGGGATTTTATAAAGATGATGGGTTAGTTCAAAACATTGTATATATAGAACCACATTTCATTTTCTTTTCTACAAAAACAACTTATAGGTAGCTGAGTTTCTAATATAGTCTTCTAACTGAAAAAAATGGTGACCACCTTTAAAACTAAGAGTCAAAAAAAAGCTCGTCCAGCCTGCACTGTCTTCTCCTGGGACACAATCTCTCTGCTGCGAGAAGTGTGTGTATTCATCGTTGTGTGCATTTCTGCCAACACTTGACAAGAAAATAGAGGGTAGGCTGGATGGAGGAGGGCAAAGCGGGAAATGTTGGAAAAACTGTAATGGAATAAATAAGAATAATAAAATAATAAATAAACAAAAGTTAAAATAAACATTAAAGGAAAAGAAAATAGAGGTGACCCTATGCCTGAGTTCTCTCTTATTCCAACTGGCAGAGTTCTTTTAAACTCACAGTCACAGGGAGAGATCCTTCCTATTGAAATCAAAGCAGAAGGGGGAGCCTTCCTTGCTCAGTAAGCGGGAGCCCTGCCACTGTCACTTCAAGTACAAAATCATTAAACACAACCCCGGTGATGATGGGGTTCCTACTGGCGGGCTCACACAAGCAAGCAGGGTGAATGCATCTCTGCCTCCTGCTCCAAGGGCCACCTTTGGTGGGCAGTGGGGGAGAGGGGAGGCAGCCTTGTTACTGAAGCCCAGACACAGGGTCTTCAGGGTCGGCCCCATAGAAAGCCTCGGCACCCAGGTGTGCACCCAGCCCCAACTACAGGTTGGGCATCCGGTTGCCTCTGTCTGCCACAGAGCATCTGGGCACTAAGCACCTGATGGCTCACAACTCAGTGGAGTAATTTGGGAACAGTGTCCTTCATAAAATCAAAGTTCAATCCAGGGCTTTATTTTTTGGATGACAGTGACATCGAACAAAAGATTTAATCACCATTTCTGATTATCAACAAATTATTTGAAAATTATTAGAATGGTTTGATAAACATTTATACTTTGTTTTAAATCACTCAATAAGCAATGCTTTAATGTACATCTGTTTTACATGTATTTTATATATGTGCATTATATTACATTCTGAATGTTAAATATTTTGAATGTTACTTTTGAGTATAACTATATATGTTTACACACATTTGTGTTTGGCGAGGGAGCATAGTGAATATTAGTGTTTAATTTCTTTATGCTCAGCTTTGTGTAAGAGAAACCTGAGTTTAGATCATGGAACCAAGTTCATATTTTGGTAGAGAGGTTCTCAACCTGATCCAAATTAAAAAGATCAGCTGAGCTTCCAATTGCTTTTTTCAGTGCAAAGGTGGAAAGAGTAGTACACTTATTCCAGCTGGTAACTCTTAGAAAAGTTTTCGTTCTTTCATCAAAATCCCACATAAGTCCTTATTCTCTGGGACATATTAACAAATGTTTGAAGACACCCAAAGATTTATGTAAGAGAGTCACTAAGAGAATGTAGATCAAACACGGTGACCGCTAGGAGCCACGAGAATCAGGCTCCAACATCGTTCCTTGCCCGACGCTCCATCCACATGCGCCTTCACTCCATCCTACGAAACCCTTCAGCCACTGTCTCCAAAGGCGCTTGCTCACACATGTGCTTTCCTGCCTCATCCCATATACCAATTTCTCGATCCTGTTCCAGACTGAATTACCTCCCCCATTCCATTAGTTCTTCCAAACCCTGTCCATTCTTCAGGATCCCAAAATTCCCCAAGCTGCATAACATTTGTGATCTTCTCCCAGGCCCAGCCTTCAACAATCTCCAATCCATCTGAGTCCTTGTAGCAGACACCATACACTCATTCTAGGTTTATCATGTACTATTGTAATGTCGCATATCTGTCCTGTTTTTTATTTGTCTGTTGCATGGCTCTTAACTTTTCAGATGCATTATGCCTTCCATGCCTCTGTAGATTGTAAGCTCTTGAGGGTGGGTCTGTGCCTTATTATTTTTAAAGTCAACAGCAGCCCTGGGGTTCAGGGCCCTGCAGAGAAACAGCTGGTCAAATCCTCTTGTTGGATTTCTCTTGACAGGCTTCCTGCTGCTTCACATCCTCTGTTTGTGAGCAGGTTTTCAGGCTTGAATAACTTGCCTGTATTGGCCACTTAACCTGTCATGCTCACACTATCATATCATGCTCAGCCTTCTCTCATCTAAATGCTTTCTTCTCATTCATGACTATTTTTTACGAGAAAAGATGTGAACTACATCACTTAAAAATAAATTTAATATAGCCTCTTTGAGACAAGGGAAAAATAGTTATTCTATATTTGGAAAATGACTACCTAGGGTCATAGACTATGGATTGTAAACCCCACTAGATATACTGAGCAATTTGAAGATAAATGGTACTCCCGAAAGTGATGCCTTTTAATTCCTGATTCTTTTTTTAGACTGGCAATATCCAATCTGTAGCAAAAGTGGCTCCCCTTTAAAAACAGGAGTTGAGCAAACCACTCTCAATAAAGCTCAGACTCACTAGTGTAGTTCAGGAATCCACGCCCGCTTCAGCCTGCCTTGGGACACATTCATAGCTTCACGTGGAAGGCAAGCTTCTCATTCGAACTTCTCTTCATGCAAAGAGACTCGGAAGAGAATGGTTGGGAAACAGTGATTCTCTCTGTCCAACCCACCGAGGTGAGAAAAGGGTGATTTTGCTCCATTAAAATTGAGATTCTTAGTGTGATTTTGTAGAACATTATACCTCTAACTGGGATGGTAAGAAACTAGCACAAGTCAACAGTTTTTCCATTAAATCCTGTTTTCATCACCTCCATTCTGAACATCTAGTATTAAGACCGCCTCATGGGGTTCTTGGGTTAATCCCAGAAGGAGTAAGTGTCAACAGAGCTGGGGATAGTTAATGCATCAGTGACTGAACTCTGCAGTTTTTGAATTCACACTAGTTTGTAATACACTTTCCCTTGAACTACAATATATGTTTCCTTGAAAGTTGATCTCTCAGGAAAACTCCCCCAAAGCCAATGTAAACTCCGTTGTTCCAAACCCCAAATTAAATCACATCCTAGGGCAATTCAGATGTCATAAAAGTAGATCAAATGAAAGTTGAGTGAATAAAGTTCTCCTTGGAGGGAAATGTAGTTTGATCTATTTTTTTTTAACTTTGAGACATGTGAGAGTTAGTTCTTATCATCTATAAGATGTGCAGCCTAGAGGTTTTCAAGAATTGAGAAATGGAGAGAGAAAACACATTTTAAAATCTTAACCATTGACTTGAGGGCCTGTGGGTACAATATTATCTGACCTTTTGTCAACTGCTGTATAACAAACCATTCTAAAACTTAGTGGCTTAGAAATAACACCCATTTTATTTCCTTATAATTCTATGGGTCAGTAATTTGAGCTGGGCTCAGCAGGGTGGTTCTTCCATTGGTCTCACTTAGGGTGTCTGGAGGTTCAACTGCAGCTGTGCGGTCTGGGTGGCCTCACTCACTTGCTGGGTGCCTTTTATAGCTGTCAGCTGGGTCAGGAACCTCAAGCAGCTGTCCTGGGCTTCTCCACAGGGCAGCTGATTACCAGGGGGTGAGAACAGAAGCCTATTCCCAGACTTAGAACTCCCACGGTGTCCCTTTCACTACTGTCTATTACTCAAAGCCAGTCTAAAACACAAGGCCAGTCTAAATCCAAGTGTAGGAAAACAGAGCCCACTCTTGGTGGAAAAAACTGCAAAGGATCTGTGGCCTTTTAAATCAACCGTACCATCTAACCGCCAAACTACAGAGAAGGAAGTAACTGAATATTCTGACCTCAGCAGAGTTTTTTTCTTCTTAGTTTCTTTATAGGAAAGGGACATTTATTTTGTGACAATATCAGGGCCACCAATATGAAAAAGACTCAGCATTAAGGTATACTCAATGTGGTGGATTCAGAATATAAAAAATAAAATCAATTACTCCTAAACTGAAAAGTCCAATAGCTGTAAGAAATATGTATGTACATGGTATACTACATGATTCATGGTGTGAATATATATATATGTGTACATGTTCTACCATATGATTCATGGTATGAACATAAATCTTAACAGTGACATGATGAAACCACCCTGATTCCTGACCACAGAATAACCTAGAAAGTTCTGGAGAATGTCCACATCCGAGCCTCATGTCAGATGTACGGAATAAGGGAACCCTGGACTGGTGTTTCGTCATTTACTTTTTTTTTTAACATTTTATAATGGGAATTTCCCAGCATACACAGAAGCAGAACAACATCATGAATTCCTGAGTACCTCTCATCCACCTTGAACAGTTTCACAACATTTGCCAATCTTCTTTTATCTTTCAGCCCTCCACACTTTTTTACAGTATGTTAAAGCAAGTTTCAGACATTAGGGTATTTTATTTAAGATGTGTATTCATCCAGGATTTCCCAGAGGATTGACCCGTAGGTGGTGGTGACAGAAAGGTAGTAGTTGCCATGTCTTCCATTGGCTCCTCTACCAGGCCCAGTGTTCTTTACACCTGTTGGGGCATGTAACTTGTTCTGGCCAATAGCTACAGGCAAAAATAAGTTGTATCCTTCCAGTGTGAGGTATTAAAAGCAGCTCTATGCTGGTTCCAGGAATGAAGCATGTGACTCAGACATAGCCAATCAGAAAAAGACAGCCTCCTGGCCACATGACCCATCAGAGCCAATGAGATATAAGGACGCTTTTGCCACAACTGGCAAAGTGGGCATGCTCAGTTTCCTGCTGGAGCTACCAGGAACTAGCATACAAACTTGAGAGTTAAAACCAACAGAGTAGAGCCCAGCAATAAAGAGTAAGTTTATTCTTAGTGATATCATATGAGCCCCTGAATTCATCTGTGCAGGAATATAGACATTTCATGTGGAAATTCCAGTTTTCTTTAAATGAGGCCATGTGGTTTCTGTCCTAATTGGCAGTGAGTTGTACATTACTACTGTCTGAACAGGTCATAGATTCTCTTGCTTCCAAGCAGGAAGCTTTGGAAGTTTCCAGTGCATTAGGTGGCTATAGACAATCACTGTTGCTGTGGCTGATACAGTTGGACACTGCCCAGAGATCTGAAGGGAGTAAGGTTGACATTACATCACTCACCAGGCCCTAGCCCTGGAAGATGCCAGAAAAGACATGGGAAGGCAGAGAGCACACCTAGTGACATTCAAAAAGCTGGGAGAATGGAGTGGAAACCCGTTTACATCTGAAGCCAGTGAATAGGGAATCAAGAGACAGCCTGGAAGGAGAAAGGACCAGGGGGTAGCCCAGAGGGCCACAGACTAAGAAGAGCAGGTTGAGATTTCTGGGTGTACCTCTCTTCTCCCAGCGTCACTCTGCACTGCCCTACAGAGATCTCCCATGCCACCCCTGGCCAGACAGAGCTACGCTGGGCCTCCCCTCCACAGTCAGAGACAGAATTGTGTATCTTGGTCCTTAAAACACAGGGTCTTGGCACAACAGCCCACCTGCCTCAAGCCTCACTCCCCTCAAATAGCAGTGCCCCAGTGGAGGTTGGGGAAGTGTGAGTTGGGTAACAGCAGTGCCAGCTGGATTCAGGGTGTCCCAGAGCCGCAAATCAATCTCACGTAAGAGATCAGGAGAGGTTCCCTAATGTAAGGCCCTCAAATGCAAGGCACAGCCTACCCAACCCCAAAATTAGGAAGAAAAACACAAGCATGGGTAACAGTTTTCTAACTAGTGATATACACACACTTCATGTGACAAGCAGAAGCAGCCAAGTCTCAAGGTCATACGGATGAGCCCCCAGTGAAATATCATGAGCCTGAACACTAAATAAGATGTGAAACAAAATACCCTATACAGAACAATTAGAACTAACCATATGGAAAAGAAAGTTAAAACCCAGCCAGGATTATAGTCCCAGAGAGAGGAGAATGGATACTGAGATCACAAAGCAAGAGTAGGTGGCTGTATTTGGATGAAGAATGCCCCCCAAGGGCAGCTACATTCCAATCCCCAGAACTTGAGAATATGTTAAGGTACATGGCAAAAGAGACTTTGCCAATACAATTAAGGTTACAGATTTTGAGATGCGGGGAACACCGTGCATTATCTAGGTGGGCTCATTATAATGAGCCCTTAAAGTTGGCTGAAATCAGTAAGAGACAGGTGAGGTGTGGTAAGGACTCAACCAGTGTTGCCGGCTTTACGGACAAAGGGAGTCATGAGCCAAGGCGTGTGAGCGGCCACTGCTGACAAAAGCCAGACATGAATAGGTGTTCGAACAATCACCTCACAAAACCACAGTAGATGATCATCCTAGAAGCACTTAGAAATAGTCAGAAAAACATATTAAATGACAAAGGAAGTTCTGATTAATTCCAAATGGTCATCATAAAGTGACTATGTACTCAGATTTTTTTTTAATTAGAAATAACTAATAAAACCATAGCTGGATTACTCCATGTACATGGAAACTCAAATAATTATCTTAGGCCAGTTGGTAGAAAGGGATATTGTAAAAGATTTGTGAAAGACTTAAAAATGAATACCAAGTAAAGTAATGTTGGATAAATAGTAGTGAAATATGTCAAAGACAGATTATTGCCTGGAGAGAGTTTGTAGACTGCTGGGGGTAGGGAGAAAGAGCCCAGATGGAGCCCGGCACCCTTCCTGAGTTGGGAGGATAGGTAGAGCTTGGAGTCTAAGAGACAAAGGTGACTGTAGCTCACAGGGCAAAGTACCCGGCAGTGCAGAGCTGGAAGGGGCAGGGGAGGCTCAAGAGACCAGCATGAAGTCTTCAGCCCAGTGCAGCTCAATGCACACGAGTGAGGAAATTACCTAACGCTGGGAAAGAACCACCCAAAGGAGCAGAGGCAACAACTCTTGAAACTTACATAAAGCCAGAAATAGTATGTTTTCCCACTGACCAGAGAGGAAATCCTCATCATTCATGGGGTGTTTAACTCAAGTACACAATACACAGAACAGTATTGTTTCAGTCGTAGGGTAAAATTAGCCCTTCACTAAATGCTTTTGGAGTTCTGCCTAACTAAAGTTCAAAGCACGCCTCAAAAGAGACAAACCGTTTCCAAATTACTCAACTGCATCTTAGAACAACCTTCAAACTGCAGTATTTATAAAAATACAAAAACATCCAGCACCCCATAGGGTGAAATTCTGAATACATGGCATCAAATGAAAAATTACTAAGCATGTGAAAAAACAGGTAAATATGAGCAATAATATGGAGTACTACCCATCAATGGAAACTGATCCACAAATGACACAGAATTATAGAATCAGTAAACAAAATTTACATATAATACATATATATGCATATATATACACTCAAGAATGTAGAGGAAAGGTTGAGCATGTGATGTAGAGACATGGAAAATGTATTTTAAAAAATAAAAGACCCAGCTTGAAATTTTAGAGATGAAAAGTATGACTGTGACAAAAAAATACACTGGATGGAATTAATAGTATTTCAAACTGAAGAAGAAAAGATTAGTGAGCTTGAAGACTTAGCAATAGAAACTGCCCAAAATGAAGCATAGGGAGAAAAAAGGGTGAAAAGAAAATGCCTGCAGCATCAGTGGACAGCCTGATATACACATGATTGAGGATCTTAAAGAAGAGGGAAATGTGTGAAAAATTATGGCTGACTTTTTTTAATTAGATGAAGAAAATAAACACACATATCTTAGAATGTCAACCAACTAGATAGATAGATAGATAGATAGATAGATAGATAGATAGATAACAGATGGATAGATAGATAATACCACAACGGTCAGGAGAGAGAAATGAAAACATGCTGTAATGAGGTTATGCCACATGAGAAGTAGCATCCTACCACTTGAGGCAGATTGCTGAATGTTAAAGACATATGTCATAAACCCTAAAGCTACAATTAAAAATAAAAAAGGGGAATAGCCAACAAGGCAGCACATGAGGTAAAATGGAAGCCTAAGTTATACTCAATTAGTCCAAATAAAGACAAACAAGAAAGAAGGAACAAATAACAAATGGGAAAAATAGGTAATAAATAGCAAAATGATCAATTTAAAGTCAACTAAATAATAACATGAAATATAAATGGTCTAAACACTCCAGTGAAAGAACCGATGGTCAGATTGGATAGAAAAATTAAGACTCGTATCATGTAGTTAAAAACTTGTATAATTATCTCAACCTAGACCCTATCACTAATATACAGAAACACAAAGTGATTTTGCATGATGGTCAGGAAAACAACTACCATGTAACTCAAAGGAAGAGTGTACTTTGATCTTAGTTCAGAACTTCATCGTGAGAACTTCCACATTTTGCAAAATACCATTGTCAACAGCAATGCTTCCCAGAGTTCCAGTCACCTGTCCACATACCTAACCCGTCTGCATTGGTAGCTGTTGCATTCACGGTAATTCTCCAAATAGGTGCAAACATCTGATTATTTTATTTCTCCTTTGACATAGCCAATAGCCAGTCATTTATATACTAAGAACACATCATGTTATGATTAATTACTTTCTTCTATTTCTCCTCTATATCACACTAAGGATATTATATGGATTTTTAAGATTATATGTATCTGTGGCTTAGGTTGTACATAAACTTTACTTTGGGACAGCAAAGATAATGTTGAAGCTGAAGCATGTCAAAGAGGCATTCAAAATATTTACCAGTCAGAGTTGTTCCATCTGTATTAGAACTGGAAACCACTAGCACAGACCAGCTTCCATGAATCACAGGCGAGGCACTTAAGGCCTGCAGAACAAAAATGACTTCTCCAAAGTCTCACAGTTAAGTTCACGCTCACAGTGATCATGCGGACTGGATTGTCTAGGACAACCCTCAGTTTAATTATTACGTGTCAGGTCACCGAAGTAGATATATTACAACTCCAAGATTACCCATTATAACCCAAAGGAGAGCTGAAACTCAGGACACATGGTCACCAGCTCTTTATAAACCCCAGAGAATGTTTTAAGCAGTAGTTTAAACCAATAACACTAAACACAATAGGAAGAGAGATACTCTCCTTCCTGGCCATTAAAAATCTCAGTGGGAATAGACAGAGTGAGGAAAGAAGCCTGTCAATTGAAAATCATCTTTTGCTAAAATGTTATTGTCTATTTTAAAAAATACCTTGTTTTGAAACTACAAAGTTTCACAAAAACAGTATAGCTAGTGAAGATAGAGAATTAAAAAAAAAAAAAAAGGCAAGGATTCACAGCCCGAAGTATGCCCTGATAGGGTGAATATATCCATAATTCAGTACAGAGTGATAATGAGATTTTTGTCTTTATTAAAAGGAATTTTAGAAGTTTTAATAACACAGATATAAATTCTCTTTAATAGTTCAATTGCTGAGTGCCCAGTTTGCCAGCCGCTGCACCCAACCCCGTGCCCCCAATAAGTTACCAAGTCCCCAGTGGCCAAGACTGCCACCTGGTGGCACTTTAGGTCCATTGAACCTTTCCCATCAAGAATGGGAATTCTCACTGGAATACACACTTATTCTGGACCTGCGCATGCTTTGCTACTAAGCATTCTTCTGTGGACACCACTATCTTTAAACAACTGAATGATTATTTACCATCAGTACATCCCACAACACTGCTTCTGATCAAGGAACTAATTTATAACAGATGTAAGATTTACTGGTCTTATGGATCTCATCTTCTGAAACAACTGACCTTATAAAACAGTAGATTAGCCTGCTGAGGACACAGACCACCGTCTTGGAGACAATTTCTTGCAAAGATGAAGTACATAACCTGAAAGGATGAGGTGGTGTGGAATATGACCAGCAATAAAATACATGGTGTTCTTTCTCTCACAGTAAGAAGATCCAGGTTTAGAAACCCAAAGGTGAACTTGGAGTAGCATCTCTCTTCACTCTCCTGTAGCTCTGATCTATGCTGACTTAGTAGTGATAACCCCCATGGGGACAATGCTGCCACCATGGGACATAACAAATAGTTCCCCTGAACTGGAAGCTGGTGCTTTTCCAGTGTCCGGGAGCTTTTAGCTTTCTCTGTTATTTGGGGTGGTAGGTGCTTACTTTGGGGAGGCAACGTTGGCTTCAGAAAGTCAAAGCGGGGAGCAGAGGAAAGGAAAGAGATGCGACCTCGCTAGCCTGAGGGTTGAGAAGCACTGTGGGGTTTCTCAAGCCCAGCCCGCTCCCCCACCTTTCTGGGATTCTGCCTGGCTGACTCGTACTGCTCTGTTCCCCGGTGCTTGGGTGTTTTCTCCTCCAGGAACCCTTCCGTGACCACCCCCAACGCCCAGACTGCCCTTCCCATAGGTGCATGTCCTTTCTTCCACCACCCGCTCCGCCTCCTCCTGTCTCCGCATCAACCACATTTGCATCACGTGCACTATCTGTGGCCGGGTTCCCAATGAGCAACTTGAGGACAGGAAACGTCTTATTCATCTCAGCACACAATAGGGAGTATTTGTAGGAGTGAATGACAGAGGAAATTGGACTTCTTTCCTCACTGTCACTTCAGTGAGTTTGCTCTCCCATCCCCCGCAATGAGTGTTTTACCCCTTCTTCACACCTCTCATAGTTCTGACAGGTTTACCCAGCTCCTCACTTTCAGAGACTCTCACCTCTCTCTCCATAAAGACACTGACCGGAAGTCCAGAAGGAAATGCCTGCCTTTGCTCACTGCTAAGTGTCCGGACTGGTGTGCCTCTCCACCCTTCTTCCCTAGGCTGCCTCCTGTTGTAAAAGCCCAGGGCAGCCCCTGGGTGCTGGATCCCTCTCCTTCCCACCTTTTTGGGAACTGATTATTTCTGTATGGTTTCTCACTCCTTTGAGTGTCTTCATCCTGCTTTCTATCCAGATCCAAATAGGCTCTGTTCTCTGTAATCTCAACATGAAAACAAAGAAGCCAAAATTAAAACTAAAAGACTATTTTTCACCCAAGATTTGCCCTATTTCTCTACCTCCCTTAACTGTTTAACTACTCAAAAGGATCGCCTACACACCCTCTCTTTAATTCTTCATTTAGCCCATATTCTGCAAGTTACTCCTACCTCCCACACATGGGATAGTATTCTGTGGTGAAAAAGATTAAGTACTGATAAATGCTACGGCATGGATGAGCCAGCTGCAAAAGACACAACTGTGTTGTTCCGTTTATCTGAATGTCCAGAATAGAAAATCTCTAGAGACAGAAGGCAGATTAGTGGTCGTCAGGGGCGGGGCAAAGGGGTGATAAGGAGCAATAATGGGTACCAGGTTTCTTTTGGGGGTGAAGGAAATGTTTGAAATGAGTAATAATGGCTGCACAATCCTATGACTACGCTGAACACCACTGAAATGTACATGGTAAATGAATGAATTGTATGGTATATAAATTATATCTCAATAAAGATTCTCCAAAACAAAAAAAAAAGACAAAAACAAAAGAATGCACTGCCCCTGCCTTGCCCACAAAAGTTCACAGTGAAGATACTGCACAAGCATAAAGCAAAACATGGTAAAGGGTTTGGAGGGAAGGAACCACTGAGTCTCCAGGATGCTCTGTCCCAGGCTGACTCAGGGTCATCTGGTTGCTGACGCCAGCTGAGGCTCTAGCTTGATTAGATTGGCACTCTAAGATAAGCCTTTATTCTGGGGAGAAAGTAAAAGGCAGACAAGATAGGGAAGCACTTTCCATCCACTCCTGCTCTTCCCCTGGTCACTCCTCAAACCTAGGAAGAGCCTTCCCTTAAGTAAACAGACGTTTCTCTGCACATGCACATTCCAGCGGAACATCAGCTCACGAAGAGGACATACAGCCCAGGGCACTGCCTCCAACCTCTATTTTCAGCCCAAAGTGAAGACTGACGCGCACATCAGGGGAACCCGGAGAACACAGGACTGCCCATCAAACAGCCTGTAACCAGGAAGACTTCCCGTCGATCTCTGAATGCCAGATACAAAGTCAGGTATGACCTGTTCCCTTCGTTACACAAGTGTATGTCATTCCAGCTTTCCCCAGGCAAGAATTTCATTTTAATATAATCATAATGTGTATAATTTTAAATTCTCTATTTCTACATAACATTATAGCATGAGTGCTTAATACATTATTACCTACTTCCCTAAGCAATTATACATTTATGATGTTCCATCAAAAAGATTTTTAACAGTTATCTTAACTAATCCCCCATGGTCGGACATTTAAGCGGCTTCCAATCTTTTGCTACTATGAAAATGTAGCAATAAACCCACTTGTACATAAAGCTGTTTCTATTCTTAGTTTTACTTCACTAATATTCCCCAAAGTGAAATTTCCATTCCAATTTCTTCCCTTTATTTGTTTATGTTGGGTTAAATTGAGTCATTTGATCAGATTTTACAACTACCTGCTTCTCAAAGTGCAAATGCAAAAATTAAAACAGTGGAAGCGGTATTCACACTTTCTTTATACATTTAATACAATTAAATGACATAGAGGGAAAAAAACACACTCCTTTGATACTTACGCTGAACCTACAAAGCACACAACTAAGTGTTTTGAAAATATTGACTCGTTTCATCTCAGCAACTCGAAGAAGTTGTCACTATTGGTGTCCCTGTTCCCCAGCGAGGTCGCCAGGCCAAGGTTGCAGAGGACAGAAGTGATGAGGCCACGATCGTGGACCCTGTGGTCTGGCTCCTGAACCTGGGCTCAGGACCACTATTCTGCATCCAAATTTGAAGTCAGAAGACCTGGGTTTAAGTTCCTGCTTCACCACTTACTGACCTACGGGCAGGTCAGTAAACCACCCCAGTTAGTTTTGTCAGCTCTCTTATTTAAACATAAGCA
>PVIA01010791.1:0-49663 GCA_004024845.1 Tonatia bakeri
AAAAAAAAAACTCAAGACAAAGAGAAGGCAGGTAGCAAAGACCTATAATAATTTCCATTTCCTATAAATATAGAAAGAATAAAGAGATGGAAACAAGGGATAAAGACAAATTTGGCACTTTACCAGGCCTCACTGGTTTATTCATCACAAACCCATTTTTTTAAATGTAGCTTGGTACCGAAAATAAAGCTCCATTCAAAGAGGCTGAAAAAAATCACATGCTCTGGGGAGCCAGATGGTCTTCTATTCATAAAATTCCATCACTTCAGGATATTACAAAAGTTTTAAACAAATAGAGGCCATAAAGTATTCTGCATTTCAACCTTAAGGAAGATATTTTTAAAATGTCAGTACGTAAGCTATCATGCACTATAGTCAATGAATATGGATAAGCTGTTTTGACTTTAGACTTGCCAAAAAAGGACATTGTTTGTTTCTCCAGTTTAGAGTATTTCTTCCTCTCTGTAGCAAGGCAAAGTACAGATGGCTGAAATGGGCTGCCTACAATGAAGAAATAAGAAAGGTGACAGATGGGTTTACTGCCTCCAGGAAGTTAACATTTTCTAGACATTTGTGCATGGCCTTTGACATGGTAATATTCAAGAGTTCTCAGATTTATAGGAGGTTTTGGAGCTTTTTGTTTGTTTGTTGAGATATGAAAGAACTATCTCTAAAGGAAAAAAGTAGAGTGAAACTATGACTAAGAGAGAGAATAAAGGGAGGGAAAAGGGAGGAACAGAGGGAGAAAGGCAAGAGGGAAGGGAGGGAGGGAAGAAGGAAGGAAAAGGAAGGAAGGGAGGAAGGAACAGAGATAGTGTACAATATGTCTGAATGTAGTGACTGAAATGGCTTGAATGGTAACAGTATAAATTGAAGTGTGTAATAGAACACCTGCCAGAACTTGCAACTATCATGTAGTAAAAATCATAGTTCCAGGTAGCTTAAATTTTAAATTTTAATATAGAAATTTATAGTAATAGACAAATTTTATTTTCTAAGTTGATTATTGGTAAATTATATCTTTTGTGATTTTATTCTGTGAAAAGACTCAAAGCTTGTCTCAAAGAATACTGAAATGTTTTTTATTAGATCCAAAATATAGAGGCAGAATATGGAGGCCACTGGATGGAGACTCTTAGGAAGGACTGACAAAGGAGGGGGGCAGATAAGTTCGTTCTTATAGTGTTTTCTGTACTTAACTTCTGGCCCTCCAGCATCATTTTTCCTTGCCAACAGATTTTCCATGCCTTGGAGATCCAGTTATTGGTCAATGCAGTATGGGAGACAGATAACTTACCTCTTTAGCTCATAACTCTTCAGCTTGAAAAGAACTGTACTCAAAGAACTGGAATCAGAGAACTGTACCTTAGAAACCGTATCTCCACCTGGACTTGATATAGATTTGGAGATACTAGACCTTGACCCTGAGCCTAATGCCATAATAGAAGGAGACTTTTTGGGGGTCTCTGGAGGTGGGTAATTGTATTTTTGCATGCATAGAAAAATCGAAATAATTTATGACAAGAATGCAGACTGTGATAAAGATGAGGGTAAATTCTTGGATGCTTCTCCTGTTGAGAGGTGGGGAGAAGAGTGTATCTTTAGCTGCTTCTCTTGAATCTGGGCTGGGCTGTGACTGCTCTGACCAATTAAGTATGGCGAAAGTGATGCTGTGTCACCTGCAGTTTTAGGCACTTTCCTCTTCCTCTTTTTTTTTTGAGTCCTGAGCCACCGTGCAAAATACAGTATCTGATTACCCTGAGGGGACAGAGGTTTGAGGAAACCCATGCCAGTAGTGCTGGGGAGAGGCTGGATCCAGAGTAAAGGAGCGATGCCTGACCAACCACCAGCAATTTCAGTTCTCTGCACCATAGAATCATGACATATAATCTTTTAAATTAAAGCCATTAATTTGGGGAGCAATGTGTCATGCAGTAATAGATAATGGAGACACTTGGTGAAAGCCTCTTTTTTGCTTCTACAGTCTGCCTTCCTCCTGCCTGGAATATGGACAAAAGACTTAAAGATCAAACAGAACATTTGAGATTGTAGGAAAATAAGTAAATAAAGTAAAATAATAAATGCTTACATATTAAGGATATCAGAGTGGAAAGACAGAAGGAGCTTGGATCCTTGCTGACATTATTGAGTCATCCACACTAGCCAGCTGACTGGCTTTTCTGGATATAATAAAGCCTTACCTTTTCAAGCCAATGTTACTTTTGCATTGTGTTACTTGCCACTGAATACATCCAGAGGCGACACAACTATCAATAAATATTTGTCTGTTGACTGAATGAATTAGTTTCACTGAAGCCCTTGCTTCCCAGCCTCATCTTTTCTAAAAGCTTGCCTTCAACAACATAGTTTCTTTGAGGTTTGCAGGTATTACCTAAAAAATACACTTCCATGGTTGGTAATTTTCTCAGAGATGCTCAGCTGTTCAGTCTTCACTCATCTAGTTTTTCTAGCCTTTATTGAAAAAGTTAATTTTTTCCTAAGCATCCCTTTGAATCTTTAGTACTAAGGGTGTGACTTTAATATGTTGGGTTATTTGTGTTAAAATATTTCCTATCTTGTCTCAGTTTTAAGTTAGAATTAGATCCCTCTGAACACGGGTGGTGGGGGGGCTACTTTTAGCACAGTCAGAAGTTCCTGTTACCCTTGCTCTCTGGCTTTTAAGCTCTTCTAATTAGTATAGTTTTTCTCAGCAAAGCATGAAAAAGAGTCATAAAGGACAAAATAAAGACTCTATTTGTGACCAACGCTCCTAGTTTTCAGAGACTGATGTCTGTGAGAGAGTGAGTAATTAGGGGGAGAAAAGTCTGCATTACACTATCACAGTAGGGATGTTTGCCTCTGATAATGGCAAAGTCTGCTGAGGTCTACCGCTTTTGGAAAAGGGGATTTGGGTGGGGAAGGAACGGAAACTGCATTCCTTCATATCTTCCAGGACTAAGGGGGAAAAAGCATTGAATAGGACACTTTCAAGATAATTATCTTTTTTTCATTACTTTAGACTGAATTTTTGAAAGATTATCTTTAGAAATAACAGTTGGCAAAAAAGCACAATAATTTGCAGATATTACACATGCACTCTGTAAAATTCCCCTTTTTTAGAAGAAAGTCTTTTATGTATGAAAAGCCAGACAAAAATATACTTAGAATATAAGAACTCACTGACTGATTCCTCCTTTTATTTTATCGGGTTGAAAGCCGTTACTTAGCTACATTGTTCTTCAAGTAAGTGATTTGTTAATGGAGCATCAGTTCAGTAAACAGGCTTCAACAGCAGTCTTTCAGAGGGACAGGAACATCTTTGTGTCAGCCTCCTTCGAAACCATTAAAGTACGTGATTACAGGAATACAAAAGTAACAAAACATTCTATAGAAACTCAGAAGAAAAAACACCACCCATATTAACTGCTGCTTTTGAACACCTCATTTACATAACAGGCAGTCAAGGGAAAGAAAGCTAGTTTTTGTTCCTTCGTAGAAGTCTCTAGCCTTCAAACACCACTTAAAAAATTTAAAAAGAAATTTTAAAACAATGAAAAAATACCATGTATTGAGCACCTACTATGTGCATTTTCTGTTGTAAGTATTAAAGTTGGAAAAATAAATAAAACAATCTTTGATCTTAAGAGCTACCAATTTAATGGCAATTGCAGATGCAGTGTGCTCTTGCTTTCTCTGGGTAAGACCAACGCCAGCAAACTACTATGTACACTTTTACAGCTTCATGATCCTATCACGTCTCTAATCAAGGACAAAGAAAGTGACTGCTTCCTGGAATGAAAATTTTCAAACCTTCAAACTATAGCCTGGTGTCAGCCTCTTCTGTCTTCAAGGGATCTTCAAAGGTCAGGTTTTCTAGCATACGGGAGAAGGGCAGAGATTTGGCTCATCTCCTCCAGAGCCATCCCTCAGCAGTTGCTTCTGTGGGTCTTAAGTGCTGCCTAGAACTCCATGGAGGGTGGGTGGGCCAAGGTGTGTGCATGAGAGCAGAAGGATGGAAAAACAGTCCAGGTGGACTTTGGAATTCTGGGCCTGGCTCAAAAACCCCAGATGTGTTGGGCAATTAGGATTTGGTCCTCTAGGAAACCTGTTCGTAGTGTTTGGTGCAGTTGGTCCCCTTTGCCCCTGTACTCCACCTGTAGTTCTGTTCTTCCAGGTATAATTTTTTCCCAGAATAACGACTCAAAAATGCAGGCATACACACATGATTCTCACAGACTAATAATTTTCAGGAATAATAGTTTTCCTAAATTCAATAAAATCTGCAGATATTGTCCTGCTCCAAAGGGAGAGATCGGTATACATTATTATGCAGAGTTGCACAGGTGACTAAAAGGAAAAAGGAGTGAGACCCATTGCAGAGTCCTGAAAAGCAACAGAACTATCTTGATGGCCACTCTCAGCCACCCACGAACAGAAGTCTGCAGAAGTATCCAACCTTTTGGCATCTCTGCGCCACGCTGGAAGTAGAAGAATTGTCTTAGGCCACACATTAATTATATTATCACACATAATCACAAAAAAATCTCATAATGTTTTAAGTAAATTTCTGATTTTGTGTTGGGACGCATTCACAGCCATCCTGGGCTGCATTCAGTCCTCGGGCCACAGGCTGGACAGCCCTGCAAGGGAAACATTTTGTTTCACTGGGGCCAGCCCTTCCCCACCAATCTCTGTAGTAGTAGAGGGGCACTCACAGCATTTACTCTCTCTGTCCGTGACCCTTCAGGGTTGAAGGTGACATGGTGCTGCTAGGCAAGCCACATGACCACATTTGTCCTGCCTACTATAGGTCATGGAAATGGTTGAATATGAAGGGCGAAAGGATGTAGCTTCCTTTTGTGCTCCCATCAGAATATACTAAAGCACCCCTATTTCCCTGGCCTAAAGGGAAAACTCAGCTATAATCTGCTATCTTTAACAAAAGAATCAACAAAATATAATGTAGTAAGATAATTTATACAAGGCTTTTGAAGAGTTCATTCACAAGGATGTGCTAAAATTAACACAAGTCCTAGAGAGTTCACCTATAGCTTAAGTGAACAAATAAGATTCCTTATAGCAGCAACACGTGGTGCAAGATTTGTGGTTATTGCAAACCTCACAGTCAAACATTTCTTCCTAGGAGATTCCTTTTTATACTTTGTAGTTAAACTGTTGTATATCACAGAGAGCATCTTCTTCCTTTGAATATGGAAAAAATCAAAACAGTGATCCTGATAACAAGAAATAAGGTGAAGAGCTTGTAAATTATGTAAAACATTTGCTACAATTACTAGTCTGTCTCTTCATTCATTGTACTTTCATGGTTTCTGGAATGTTAGTATTTGTTATCTTTCTCTTCTTTATCTTTCTACAAAAACCAGTAAACAGAACTGCTCTGTAATATTCAAAAGTTACTTTTTTGCCAACAAGGTTTCTCATCAATTGCCACTACGATCTATAAATTATTTTAATTTAACCACAACTAATGTCAGTTTTGAGGCTTACAATTTTGACTACAAAACAGAAAATTATTGAATAGCATCTAGGTAAGGCGAAGTGTGCAGAGTTGCTAACAGTAAACATGGAACATTCTCCAGGTGGAGGTTGAGAAGTGTCTCCTGGACAAGTGTCACTTGGGATAATTTTGATGTTATTTTGTACCAAAATAGGTAAAACAAAGTTTCTTTACTGAAGAAAATATCAAAAATTTTTATATGCTAATGTGCATTATGAATCTTGGAGAGTAAAATACAGTACACGGCCTTTCTCAAACCTACTTAAAAGCTATATTTTCTGATAAATCATGGCTTATTTTGTATTCAAACGTGGTCCATGGCCCAGCAGCATGGTGGGCATCAGCTACTACAGGACAAAGGCTGGCTCTCAGGCCCCACCAGGACCTACTGAACCAGCATCTGCAAGATTCCCAAGGTGATACTTTGCATATTCAAGTTGGAGAAGACCTGGGTTAAGGGTAATTCTGAGTCCAAAGTGACAAACACATATGTTTAAATAAGCATATTGCACAATTATCTTTCTGCAGTGCAAGTGAAGGGGATCAGAATAAGCCATCGCAAATATGCCATTTTGGCATAAGGATTATTCTGAGCTGAAGGCAACTGAAAATCAACAAGTGCAGGAAAAACCGTCTGCCCTCTCTTTATCTGCCTAACAGCACGGCATACGTTTCCCTTGGAGGAAGGCGCCCACCTCCCACACCAGGGAGAGAAGACACACTCTTATCGTGTAAGGTGGGGAGTCAGTGACAAGATGAGTTCGCACAGACATCTAGGTTTTAACTGAAATAGCCCTTATTTTTCACTAGCCCCCCCATACATTTCTTAGTCACTTCCCCACAACTTTTTGTTTCTTGAAACCCAAATCCTTTTTCCTTTGTTTTTAACATTGTTTTTCCTTTGTTTTAAACTCCAGTGTATCAGTCCAGAGTTTAACTGCTTCTTTCCTTGAGTTTTACACCTTTTCTGTGAACTCCTATGCAGGTAAATAATAATAAAAGTTGTGTGTTTTCATTTCTATTAATCTGTCTTTTGTTGGTTTAAACTAGCAGGCTCCTACTTGCTGGACCTAAGGGAACAGAGGACAAGATTTTCCTCCCCAGCATAAGCTTCATGAAAGCAGGAATTGTTTTCCTCACAGATGTATCCCAAGCACCCAAAACAGTGTCTGTGGAACGTCACAGGTATTCAATAACTACCTGTGGATGTAATGGCTTATTATCCTACCTGGTGCTTTGATTAATGATCTGTTATCCATCACATGCTCTTTAACAGTGATGAAACATTATCTAGATTTGATGCTTCATGGGGTGGGTCATGGGCCTGGAAAGAAGAATAACATGGAGCTTTCATATCTAAAAATACCAAAAAAAGTGCATAATTTAAAATACATGTGTAGTTAATGGAATCAAGGGCATCTTTCTTTATGTGATGGCAACTATGATATTGTTTACATATGGCCTGCAGACGTACTGAAGAATCCCTTGCCTTTACCATCACCACAAAAGAGTGTCCTCATAATATTCACAGAGACTCAAACTTGGCCACTAATAGCTCCTTCAGAAACCTAGTCCTTCACCTCTGGCCTCTCATTCTCTTCCAGTGTCTGTGTTCTTCCCTCCATTCTCTTTTCGGCATTCCAACCTACTTTTCAACATTCCTCAGAAGCATTTCATTCTGTGGACCTTTGTTCAGACCATCCTCTGGAATAACCTGCCCACTCTTCCCCCTGTGCCTTCCTCCGTCTGTATTCTTATAAAGGGAATTCCAGTAAAGTATGAACCCTTCAGAGCATAGCCCCACTGTCAGCTCTAGGAAGACTTCTCTAACTTCTCAGGCTGCACTAGGTATTGGTCTTTCTTCCAGATAAATCTCTTTATGCCTGTTTGGGAATATGTTGGATCCCTGTCTCATTACATGTACCCAGTGAGGTTGCCAGATTATGAGCCTCTCAGGGATGGGTATCATGTTTTTCATCCACTTATTTCCAGCACCTGCCATCACAGACTCAATCATTTATCCAATAAACTTTTTAAGGAATTCAAAAACGAAAGACTAGTGAATTAATAATTTGTCCTAAAAGGATGTAAGCAATACAACTCTTCTAAGCCAGGTATACTGAAACTCAGTTGAGGGTGTCATTCCTTTCTTCATTCAGTCTTCAAATGCCTTATATAATATTATTATATATGATGACAATATATCAAGCACCCAACATGAAGCAAGAACTATGCTAGATACTTAGATACAGAGAGACACCCTCATTTCTCTGGAGTTCTTTTGGCTTTCTCAAATTTAAAAAAAATTTACTTCCTCAGTAGTTTTGTGTCTTTCAAGAAATTGGTTCCTTCCATCTAAGATGTTGAATTTATGAGCCTAAGCATTCCTACTTAGGCAGATGTTTGTATACCCACGTTTATAGCAGCTTTATTCACAACAGTCAAAAGTGAAACAAGTTAGATAGAAAATAATAAATATTATACGGTCCCACTGAGATACCTAACATATTGCAGAAAGTAGAATGGTAGTTGCCAAGAGCTGGGAGGAGGTGGGAATGTGGGGCCTCTTGTTTAATGGGTATAGAGTTCTGTTTGGGAAGAGGAAACGGTTCTGGAGATGGATGGCGGTGATGATGATGGCACATCAATGTGAATATACGTAATGCCACAGAACTGTACACATATAAAAAAGTTAAAATGGTAAATATTATGTTATATTTCACCACAATAAAAAACAATTCTCATGAGTTAAAGTGCAAAACACAACAAACTAAAACAAAAACACTGGAAGAAATATAAAATATTTTAAAGTTGGAAGCACAAAAGACAGTAAATAAAATTTTTAAATGGTAGGAAAGGAATAAGATATATAATATGGAAAGAATTTCTTCCAAACAATAACAGAAAGCAGATAAACCAAATAGAAAATGGACAAATGATCTCAACAGACAATTAAGAGCACAGAACTCAAGAGAAAACATATCCAAAAGTGATTCCACATAGATTAAGTATTAAATACCATAAACTAACTATAAAATATCAGCAGAAAATAGAGCATATTTTGGAAATGCTTGTTACACAAGACACCAAACCCAGATGCTATGAAGGAAAGCACCAGCAGATTGGACTATCCAAAAATGTTAAACTTATATTACAAAGGCATCATTAAAATCAAAAATACCTTTGATTTATTAATATTCACACAGTTCTTTAAAATATAGGAACTGCTTCATAATAGTAGTTACAGAATTATACTTAAAATTTACCTGAACTTTACCTTCCAGAAACCACTTAGGAGCGTTTTTAAGCCAAACGCATCAATAATGGAACATTCAACAGCACATCTAATTTTTCCTTTTACATTTAAACTTATAAAACTTGCTTTTTGACTAGAAGGATGTTAAATTTAAAAAAATACAAACATGGAAAGAAATGCTCAATATTTTTCATATTGACTTGATCACCTTAATATGTGTATATCATCTTAAGCCAGGCATTAATAAAATGATCCAAATCAAAAAATCATTAAAAGGTGATGACAGATTAATATACAAATAATATAACAACATCTACCACTTAATAATAAAACAAATAAGCCAAATAGAAAATAAGCCAGTATTTGAATAAACAATCTAACAGAAGAAATACAAATGATTAACAAACAGGAAGAGAGTTAACTTCACAAATAATTGGAGAACTGCATTAAAACTATGAACAGTAAAATGACAACAAACTCACGACTATGAGCAACTGAACCTAAAAAACAAAAACTAATAGAATCACAGAAATGGAGATCACATGGAGGGTTATCAGTGGGGAAGGGGGGGAGAATTGGGGGGAAAGGTATAAGGAATAAGAAGCATAATTGGTAGGCACAAAATAGACAGGGGGAGGTTAAGAATCATATAGGAAATGGAGAAGCCAAAGAGCTTATATGTACAACCCATGGACATGAGCTGAGGTGGGGGGAATGCTGGAGGGAAGGGAGGTACAGGGTAGAGGGGGACAAGGAGGGGGGAAATGGGACACTAAGTAGCATAATCAATAAAATATACTTTAAAAATATTAATGGAATAATTTTCACCTATAGGTTAGCAGGAAATTTAAAAGATAAACAATGTCCAGAGTCGACAAGTTTCTCATTACTGAACAGGAAATATAAATTGGTACAGAATTTTTGAAGGGCAATGATAAACTTGATCAATATTTAAAATTTGCATATCTCATGACCTAACAATTATTTCTAGTCATTTATTTGATTTATGTAAAAAGATACTTACTACAATATTATTATAATAATAAACTATGGAAAAAACAAACAATTATCAGTAAATTGTTAAATTATCAGTTCATACTATGAAATACTATGTATCAGTTTAAAATAATAAAAATATGTGTACTTTCATGGAAATCTCATAGATATGTTAGTGTAAAAGATTACTAAAAAATATTTACAGTTTGTTCTCATTTCTATAACAAATCACAAACAAACCATACTTGGTTTTATTCTGGGTGGTGATGGGGAGGCTTTCTCTACATATATGATTTTTCCCCTAAGAATGTATTTGTGTATTGTGTGTGTGTGTGTGTGTGTGTATATATATATATATTATTTTTAGAATAGATGGAATGCAAACACTTTTGTGTTTTTAGAAGTACATTTTTTAAATAGGGAAACAAAGAAGATTTAGAGGCTCTGAAATTCAGGGATTCTGAAAGCTCATAGTATGCATTTCAGAACCAAGAAAGCCCTAAATGAGGGCTCCAGTAAAACTCTGCATTTGGGGGTCTGGACCCAGCCTTTCCTCACCCCAAAACAGGAGAGTCTCCCCAAGGTTTCTGTAGAAGTCTGACTTCTGTTTTCTATTCCTTTCTCCCCCCATCCCTGATTATCCCCAAGCACTGGACTAAGAAGGAGATTGGCCTGGGAGGGGATTACTCCAAGGTGATGAAAATCTCTCACAATCCTTCCTGATCCAAATTCCTGAGCATCCTCCATCAAGCTCTACTTACTTAGTAACACTGGAGCCCAGTATCTGTTTACATGGCAATGCACCCCCCCACCCCCGCTCTACCCCCCGACCCCACTCGGCCCAGGCTGCACCAGGCTGGGGGAGATCCCAGCAGCCCAGCACCAACACTCATGTTTCCCACCATGTATAAAAAGCAGCTGTTCATCTGGTGCCCCCAAAGAGACTCTCAATTGTCCGTGTGGCTCATTAAGGCCCCTTGTCTATCTTGGTAAGCTGCCCATGAACAATTCTTTACTAGAAACAGTGAAGATTAGATATCACTTAGTTAAGATGGATAGTTCTATTTACCAAGAGCCAGGAACTGTGGTCCAGAAACTGTGCAAAGGACTTCACCTGCATCGCTCAATTTAGCTTCCTGACTTAATTATGTGGTAAGAGCTACTAATACTCACATTTTACAGGTGAGTAAACAAACAGTTTAAAGGTGTTGAGTAATTCTCCAAGTTCATTTGATTAGTCAATAGTGGAGTTAAGATTTAAACCCAAATTACAGACCAATTGCTCCAATTAACCTTTCTGATATCACTGTATCACACAAGGATTAGTATGGGCTCCATACAGAAAAACTGTTAATAGTATACACCCTATGACTTACAACTTTTTAATACAAACTGTTGGCTTAATTCTGGAGATATTTTCATGACAAGGGTTAATGAAATAGGCTCACTTTCATAAACAGCATGAGTGGACTTCACTGATTTAATTCTCTGAAAGTTTAACAGCAGGGCACTCATTATTCTCATTTTACAGATAACACCAGCTAGAAGTTTTAAAATCAGCTTTGAGCATATCCATTCAATGTTCGCTGTATTGGAAAACTCTCTTATATGACTGATGAAAATAATTCTTCACTAAGGAGCCCTCAAGAAAGCCTGTGCCAAGAAATGGGCCTCAAAATACATTCCGATTTTAAACGCCTTGAAAACCCAGGGTAGAGACCCTTTCCCTGCCCCCAGCACGGGGACTGCAACACACCTTCCTAGACTTCTACAAAGAAAGCACGCTCCTTTACTCTTGCTGCAGGCTGGAGATCTGAGAGAATCTAAGAAACTCTTTAACCCCAGGCCAGTGCAAGGAAGCATTCGCATCTGCCACCCAGCCATCCTCTCCCCCCACATCCAGACACGTAACATAGGTGTTTAATGAGAAGAGGAAGCTGAAATAAATTAGAGAAGCCTCCAAATTTTAATGACTCAATACTTCTACTTCAGAACCCATAAACAAGTCCTACCATCTGGCCTCATTTTATTTTTTATCACACTGGAGAGAATTTCAGCCTACTACATGATAAATTTTTTTTTTAAAAGTCAGGATTCAATTTCTCCTTTCTTCTCAACCCCCATTTCCAGTTCTGAGCACAGAGTTTCGCAAAGCAAATCTGTCATTATTCTCACAGAAAAAATTCTGGCATGGATGAAAAAGAACTCAAAGGAAGACAAACACAAAAGGTGTTCTGTTTCTTTCAAATCATTGTAATTTATACAGCTGTGCATACGAGCAAAGCTGTTGCAGAGACCTTCAGGCCTTGGCCCCATGTCCCTCAGAGCTGTTCTCAAACTGCTTCCCCTCACTCGACCTGCAGTGGTTCTGTTCAGACAACAAGAAAAAAATAGAGTGAATCAAAAGAACCGAATGAAAAGAACCAAATTAGTTAGACAGTAAGGACAGCTACTCTGTATTCTTTTCAGAACATCACTTTAAAAACACCTTTTTAATAAATGAGCTCTGTACAAGTTATGCATTTGATGAAAGCAAGTCATCCTGAGTTTCACAAAGTTCAGCCCTTCCTCTGTTCGTGGCTGTGACACAGACTGGGGTTTTCCAGACAGGGCCAACCCTTATTGAGGGGTGGATCTGACACACATTCATACTGTAGAGGAAAGGAAAAGCAAAGGCAAGAGCCGAATCTGTTGAATACGTAAATAAATATGTCAAAAATGTCCTTTCATCATCATTGCCTGTGCTCAGATTGAATAACCTTTGCAATCCAGTTTCAATTTGTGGGTCAAAGACTCCTGCTTCTGTAGCTCCTTTGTCTTTTAAGTTATCAAGGTATCTTTTTATTGCCTCGAAACCAATTCAGTTATGTGTAAAGAAGGTAGCCTTAGTGATTCTCCAGCTTTCTTATCTGTGCCTTAACCACCGTAAAGAGGGTCTACATGGTATGGCAACATGAAAAATAGCTAACAACCACTGCGTGCTGTGGGTGGGTCAGGGGAAAGTAAAAGCACTCTCCATGTTTTAGCTCATTTAATCCCTGCCAATAGTTTGACTAAATGTTTGTTGTTATTATTATTTTACACATGAGGAATCTGAGCTTCAGAATTGTTCAGTGTGTTGCGTTTATACATCCAGTAAGTGGCAGTGCCCAAGTCTGAAAGTCCAAGTAGGTTTCTTGAAACTGTGCTCTCAGTTATATGTTAGAAAGAGCACAGGCTTCAGAGATATCCCGACGCTAGGGCCAAATTCCAGTTTAGTCACTTACTAGCTGTGTGACATCAGGAAAATTGGTTCACCACTCTGGGGCTCAAATTCCTCAACTATAAAGAAATTTAACGGCAAGACTATCTCACCCTGACCACTGTGGCTCAATTGGTTGGATGTCATCCCACAAAGCTAAAGGTCACTGATTCAATTCCCTGGTCAGGGTGCACCAGGGAATTGTGGGTTCAGTTCCCAGTTGGGGCACTTACAGGAGGCAAACAGTCAATGTTTCTCTCTCACATCTATGTTTCTCTCCCTCTCTTTCTCCCTTCCTTCCCCTGTCTCTTAGAAAAAAAAGAGAAAGAGACTATCTCATAAGATTATTGGGAAGTTTAAGAAATAACAGCACAGATTCTGGCCCATATGAGATTCTAAATACTGTGAGCTATTGTTTTAGTTATTGATAATAATGCTAAAAGGTCCAGTGATGGTAAAGAGCTCACTCTGTTCCAGCAGCTTCTATTTGCAGTATGTGATTCTATGGCTTTCCTCTCTGGCCTGTGCTTTAAAAGCCAGTGGATTTTTGAAGAACATTCTGATAATAAATAGGTCAAATTATCTTTCCACCTTTTCAAAAGAAAAAATCTATGAAGTACATTCCCACTTTTATTCCTAAGTATTAAAATAAAAGCTGTCATATCAGCAAAAATTATATTATTCTAGAATGTTTCCTCCTAGAACTTTTTGGAATGCACCATTCTCTTAGAATTCTATTTTCCTTCCTTTCTGAGAGCACAAAGGCAATAAAATAGTGTCAGCCACTGCAGGACTGCAGAAACGTTTTTCGTTTCTATTCTGTACATGAAAATTAAATTTAATTATTCCCCAACATGTCAAAGGCACTCATCAAGTTAGCCTGGTTTATGCTGAGCAGAAACTGCAAATAAAATTTAATTTGGAAATACCTGTTTCCGAAAATCTTCTTAAACTCTGAGGAAGAATTATTATTTATGGCAATACATATGCAAAACCTACTGTGCTGACTAAGAAATGCCATTTGAGGTGCAAAAGCTATGAAATGTACTGCACCTATTAATCCCACCGCATAGTAAACCTTTCACTGAAAGTTATGCACTATAAAGCTTTGTCCCTAGCAGCCAGCCCCCAGGAAGTTATGATCCCATTAAAGGAGGCAGTAGGGATTTACAGAACATATCAATCTTATCAAATTTCATGGAATTCTTTCTGAATGAAAAAAAAGTGCTGAATGGTCATCATATTTATCTGGGCTGTTTTGAAAATGTTGCATAAAATACCAGAGGAACTCATATACCAATCATATGATAAATTGCTTGAATGAACAAAACATACACAACTGAGGAAAGAAAGAAAGGAGATACAGGAGCAGAAGATATGCCCAGTCATTGAGGCTCCGCTGACTTTGGTATTGGGTAGTTTTCGTTCAGTTCCTAGTTCCATTGTTTGCTATGTCTCCTTGAGTAAGTTAATTACCCTTTATATGCCACTGTTTCCTCATCTGTAAAATAAGGAAATAATGTCAGCATCATTGGGTGATCATGAATATTGAATGAGATAAGATACATGGCGGCTTTCATGTTTCTTAATTTGGCTGTTGCATTATTGGGAGAGGGAACAGAAGCCATGAGGAAGCAGCGTCTAGAAGAGTTTTCAAAGAGTACAAATGTGATTCTGATGAGGCAGGCAGAATGTGTGTGAGATGAGGATTTCACATCAATTTCAAAAACATAAAATTCTGGATGCATATAGGACCAAGGAACTGGAACACAGATTTCTTTGGTATTTAAGCTGAAAGTTCTTATCAGGAGCTCAATAAAGCAGATTCTTAATCAGCCAAATGTTTTTAGCTAGCAGAAGAGCTACACTGTATCTATGCTATTCTCTAACAAATATTTGAAAAACATGGAGGAATTGTGTATTAGTCAGTGTTCTCCAGAAAATCAAAACATTAGTATATATACGGGTAGATAGATAGATGATAGATAGATAGATGATAGATAGATAGATAGATAGATAGATAGATAGATAGATAGATGATAGATATTTAGTATAAGGATCTGGCTCACAAAGTTACAGAAGCTGAGAAATCCCACCATCTTCCTATCTGCAAGCTAGAGACTTAGGGAAGCAGGCGGTGTAGTTCCAGTCTGAGTCTGAAGTTCCGAGAACCAACAAATCCAACAGTACAAGTTATAGTCTGAGTCTGAAGGCCTGAAAACCAGAGAGTTAGTGGTATAAATTCCAGTCTGCATAAGAAGGCCATAGAACCAGGATTGAAAATGGTGTAAGTCTCCATCCAAAGACAGAAGACTGATGTCCCAGTTAAATCAGGCAGAGGAAGAATTCTCCTCTTCCTACACCTTTTGTTCTACTCAGTCCTCAGTGGATTCGCTGATACCTACCCACATTGAGGAGGGCAATCTGCTTTACTCAGTCTACCAATCCAAGTGTTAAGCTTTTCTAGAATCAGCCTCACAAACATACTTAGGAACAATGTTTAACCAAATATCCAGGCATCCAGTTACCCAGTCAAGTTGACACATAACCATTTCAAATTGTAGACAGAATCCTAGAGAATTTTTATTGGTGACAAAGTTAGAGGAGTACACATTTCATGAACAAATACTAGGGAAAAGGAATGTGACTTTTTTTAAATATATTTTATTGATTATGCTATTAACAGTTGTCCCATTTTTTTTCCTCTTTATTCTCCTCTGCCTTGCACTCCCCTCCCACCAGCATTCTCCACCCCTTAGTTCGTGTTCATGGATTGTACATATAAGTTCTTTGACTTCTTCACTTCTTATACTATTCTTAACCTCTCCCTGTCTGTTTTGTACCTACCATTTATGCTTCTTATTCTCAGTACCTTTTCCCCCATTATTCCTCCTGCCCTCCCCCTCCCCACTGACAACCCTCCTTGTGATTTCCATTTCTGTGGTTCTGTTCCTGTTCTAGTTGTTTGCTTAGTTGGTTTTTGTTTTGGTGTTTTTTTAGGTTCAGTTGTTGATAGTTGTGAGTCTGTTGTCGTTTTAATGTTCGTAGTTTTGACCTTCTTTTTCTTAGATAAGTCCCTCTAACATTTCATGTAATAAAGGCTTAGTGATGATGAACTCTTTTAACTTGACTTTATCTGGGAAGCAGTTTATCTGCCCTTCTATTCTAAATGAGAGCTTTGTTGGATAGATTAATCTTGGATGTAGGTCCTTGCCTTTCATGACTTCAAATATTTCTTTCCAGTCCCTTCTTGCCTGTGAGTTTTCTTTTGAGAAATCAGCTGATAGTCTTATGGGAACTTCTTTGTAGGTAAGTCTCTCCTTTTGCTGCTTTTAAGATTCTCTCCTTATCTTTAATCTTGGGTAATGTAATTATGATGCACTTTGGTGTGTGCTTCCTTGGGTCCAATTTCTTTGGGACTCTCTGAGCTTCCTGGACTTCCTGGAAGTCTATCTTTTGCCAGATTGGGGAAATTCTCCTTCATTATTTTTTCAAATAAGTTTTCCTTTTTTTTTTTCTTCCTGTTCTCCTTCTGGCAGCCCTGTGATTCAGATATTGGAATGTTTAAAGTTGTCCCACAGGTTCCTAAGCCTCTCCTCGTATTTTTGAATTCCTGTTTCTTCATTCTGTTCTGGTTGAATGTTTATTCATTTCTTCTCATCCAGACTGTTGATTTGAGTCCCAGTTTCCTTCCCTTCACTCTTGGTTTCCTTTGCATTTTCCTTTAATTCACTTTCATAGCCTTCACTCTTTCCTCTATTTTGTGACCATACTCAGCCATTTCTGTGAGCATCCTGATTACCAGTGTTTCAAACTGTGCATCTGATAGGTTAGCTATCTCTTTATGGCTTAGTTGTATTTTTCTGGAGTTTTTATCTGTTCTTTCATTTGGACCATTTTTTTTTCTTGGTACACCTATTATGTAGTAAGGGGTGGAGCCTTAGGTGTTCACCAGGGCAGGGCCACCCACATTGCTGCCGTTGTGGTGCTCTATGTGGAGGAGGAAACTGAGAGGGAACAATACTGCTTGTTCTGCTCTTGGTGGGCTGCCAGTCACTTCCTCTGCTACCCACAAGCAAATTGGGCCTTTCTGGTACTGATCCCTGGGTGGGTGGTTTGGGTATATTCTAGTACCCTGTTGGTCTCTTCAACAAACTCTTCTATGAGGTTGGGAGTTTCTCCCATGCCACAACCCCCACAGGATTTTTTAGTCAGAGGTTTTGAGGCTTTATTTCCCCACACTGGAACCCTGGTTTGTATGGTCTGTCCCACTCCCCAGTTGCTCCTCCCAGTTTATCTGCATGCGAATATGGGACCAGCAGCCACTGCCTTGCTGCGCATCCCCTCTGCCCAGCTGCCCATGTCCACCCCTTCTACCAGACTGGATGAAAGTTTCTTCGTTAACTCCTTAGGTGTCAGACTTCCATACAGTTCAATTTTCTTACAGTTCTGTTTTTTTTTTTTTTAATTTGTTATTGTCCTTGTTTTGGTTGTGAGAGGAGGCAAAGTATGTCATCCTACACCTCCCTCTTGTACAGAAGTCTTCAGGAATGTGACTTTTCTAAACACTTCTGTGGTTATAGTAACAGGTACTAACTATAACATAGAATTTTCTTGATAATGATGAATGAGAATTCTTCATGTTAGTTAATTGTTTCACCACTGGCGGAAGGTATTTGAAATCTTACTGGAGCTCCTAATAGACCCGTGCAGTAGGCAGAGCCATCAAGTTGTCGTCTTCAATTTAGAGATAAGGAAAACAAAGCTAGGGAAGGTAAATTGTGTGACCAAATTCACTCAGCTGGGCTAAAAGTGAAATAGTGCAAAATAGGTAAAAATTCATCTGTCTTTTAGCCCAGCATCCTCAATAATACACCACACTGCCTATTTTAAAAATTTAAGTTATAATACAATATGTTCTTTTTTCTGTGACTCTCCATTTATAATAAAGCAAGATTTTAAATAGCAATTTTTACAAATGCCCTATTTATATGAAAGGCTGACTCTGGAACATCAGTTACTTTGGTACAATCCTACTGACACATCTTTTGATGCTTTTCTAAAGAGACAGAATTGCCCATAAACAAGATGCCAAAGTCTTGATACCTAAGTAATTGCATACCATGTCAATCACTGTATCTTACTTCTTGCCACTGCTGCTCCCATTTCAAGTGCACAGCTTTGCAGGGGCTGAAAGTAGAGTCAGCCATGTCACTAGACATTGAAGATAAAATTATGAAGTGCCAAAAGGAGGTGACAGGTTATAAGTGGGTGTCATTTATTCATATCTCCAGACAGCATCTGCAGACTAGGAATTCTGATAGCAATTTCTTATGACCATATATTAACAACAGTATCCACACATTATCACGCATGATTACAATTACTTTTGACGGCAGCCATATCTCCATAAAATAAGAGTAGCAGTTGATTACAAATATAGAGATATATAGTGATGTGGTTATTATTGTCCAGAAAGTTTATGCTGGTAAATGACTTTTAGTTAAAATTGAGCTACTTTGTATGTTATATTTAGAATACTGAATGTTTTTCATATATGCTTAATACTTACAATTTTCTATCTTCCATAGCTTTTATTCTTTTTTGAAATTCTCTTTTTATTAAATTTATTAGGGTAACATTGGTTAATGAGATTATATAGGTTCCAAGTGTACATTCCTGTGATATATGATCTGTATATTGCATTATGCGCCCACCACCCAAAGTCAAATCATCTTCTATTACCATATATTTGGCCCCTTTTACCCCTTACTATTCCCCTACCCCTTCCCTCTGGTAACCACCATACTGTTGTCTGTATCTATGAGTTTCAGTTTTATATTCCACATATGAGTATGAATGACATCATTTGGTTCTTAGCTTTTTCTGACTGACTTATTTCATTTAGCATAATATTCTGAAGGTCTTTCCATGTTGTCGGAAATGGCAGTATTTCAACATTTTTTATGGCTGAGTAGTGTTCCACAGGATATATGTACCACATCTTCTTTACCTAATCATCTATTGAAGGACACTTCAGTTGTTTCTATGTCTTGGCCACCATGAATAATGCTGCAATGAACATAGGGGTGTATATATATTTGCAAATAAACTTTTTGAGTTTTAGGGGTAGATACCCAGAAGAGGGATTGTTGGGTTATATTGTAACTCTATTCTTAATATTTTGAGGAACTGTCATACTGTTTTTTCACAGTGACTGTACCAATTTATATTCCCACCAACAGTGAATGAGGGTTCTTTTTTCTCCAAAACCTCCCCAACACTTGTTATTACTTGTCTTGTTGGTAATAGCCATTCTAATAGGTATGAGGTGATATCTCATTATAACTTTGATTTGTACTTCCCTAATAGCTTGTGAAGTTGAGCATCTTTTTATATATCTGTTTGCCATTTGTACATTTTCTTGGAAGAAGTGTCCGTTCAGATCCTATGCCCATTTTTTAATTGGATTGTTTTTGTTTTATGTCAAGTTCTATGAGTTCTTTATACATTTTAGATATTAACTGCTTGTCAGAGTTATTTGTAAATATCTTCTCCCATTTGGTTAGTTGCCTTTTTGTTTTGTTTATGGTTTCTTCTACTGTGCAGAAGCTTTTTAGTTTGATACAGTTCCATTCATTTATTTTTGCCATTACTTTCCTCAGATTTGGGGTCAAATTCATAAACTCTTCTCTAAGAAAAAAGTCCATAAGTTTAGTGCCCATTTTTTTCTATGTAATTTATTGTTTTAGACCTTATATTTAGGTCTTTGGTCCATTTTGTATTAAGTTTTATACATGAGGACAAACTGTAATCTAGTTTTATTCTTGTGCATGTGGCTTTCTGATTTTCTTAGCACCATTTATTAAAGAAGGTTTCTTTTCTCCAATATGTGTTTTTATCTGTTTTGTCAAAATTTATTTGCTCATATGTATGTGGTTTTATTTCTGGGCTCTCAATTCTGTTTCATTGGTCTGTGTGTCTGTTTTTTTGCCAATATCATGTTATTTTGATGATCATAGCTCTCTAGTATAATTTGAAGTTCAGTAGTGTGATACCTCCAGCTTTGTTCTTTTTTCTCAGAATTGCTTTGGTTCTTTGGGTTCTTTTTTAGTTCAACACATATCTGATGATTTTTTGTTCTATTTCTTAAAAGATGACATTTGGGATTTTAATGAGGATTGCATTAAATCTGCATATTGCTTTGGGTAATATGGCCACCTTACCTGTGTTTATTCTTCCAATCCACAAACATGGAATATGTTTCCATTTCACTGTGTCTTTTTTAATCTTTTTAAAATAATGCTTTGTAGTTTTTAGTAGATATGTCCTTCACATTGTTTATTACGTTTCTAGGTATTTTATTCTTTTGGTTGCAGTTACAAAAGAAATTTTTTATTCATTTCTTTTCCTGAAATTTCATTTTAGTATACAGGAAAGCAGTGAGTTTTTACATTGATTTTGTATCCTGCAACATTACTGTATTTGTTTTTTTGTTTCTAATAGGGTTTTGTTTTTTTTTTTTTTTTGCTGGAGTCTTATGGTTTTCCATGTACAAATTGTCATCTACAAAAAAATGACACTTCTTCTTTCACAATTTGAATGCCTATTATTTCTTTCTCTTGCGTGATTGCTCCAGCTAGGACTTCCAAAACTATGTTGAATAAGAATGGTCTTGTTCCTGATTTTAGAGGAAGCTTTCAGTTTTTCACCATTGAGTATAATATTAGCTGTTTCTCATATATGGCTTTTGTCACCTTGAGGTTTATGTTGTTTGTTATGTTTCCTTCTGTGTCATTCTACTTTATTATTTTAATAAAAATGGATGTTATATTTTATCAAATGTTTTTCTGCATCTATTGATAAAATAATGATTTTTTATCCTTTGTTTTGTTAATATGGTGTATTACACTGACCGATTTGCATATTTTGGACCATTTTTGTGCCCCTGGTATGAACCCAGTTGATCATGATGTATTATTTTTTTAATGTATTGTTGTATTTGATTTGCTAGTATTTTGTTTAGGGTTTTTTTCATCACTATTCATCAGAGATATTGGTTCATAGATTTCTTTTTTTATGTTATTCTTACCATGTTTTGATATCAGACTTATGTTGGCCTCATAAAAAGTATTAGGAAGTATTATTGCTTGTTCACTTTTGGAAGTTTGAGAAGAATAGGTATCAAATCTTTGAATGTTTGGTAGAATTCACTAGTGAAGCCATCTGGTCCTGGACTTTTATTTTTTAGGAAGATTTGATGTTTGTTTTAATTTCTTCACTGTTGATCAGTCTATTTAGATTTTCTGATTCTCAGTAATTCGCTCTGCGAAGGTTATGTATTTCTTGGATCTTATCCATTACTTCTAGGTGATTGAATTTGGTGGCATACAACCTTTCATAGTATTCTAGTATGATCCCTTACATATCTGTGATGTCTACAGTAATATCTCCTCTTTCATTTATGATTTGTTTTATATCAGTATCCTCTCTTTTTTTCTTAGTGAGTCTAGCCAAGTATTTGTCAATTTTACTGTTTTCAAAGAAACAACTCTTTATTGCATTAGTTTTTGTATAGTCCTTTTCTTCTCTATTTCATTCTATTCTGTTCTAATTTTTTAATATTTCTTTTCTTCTACTAACTTTGGGTTGCTTTTGTTCTTTTTCTGGTTTCTAAGATGTAATGTTATGTTGTTTACTTGGGATTTCTCTTGTTTATCTAGATTGGCCTGTAATGATATAAACTCCCCTCTTATCACTGCTTTTGTTGCATCCCAGAAGATTTAATATGTTGTATTGTCACTCTCACTTTCCCTCTATATCTTTTTTGCACATTTTTATTGTTGTTCAAGTACAGTTGTTTTCATTTTCCTCCCAACACTCCCCGTACCCCAACTATCCCCACTTCCCATCCTTGATTCTACCTCCCTTTGTCTCTATACATCTTTTGATCTCACTTTTTTTAAAGATTTTATTCATTTTTTTAGAGAGAGAGGAAGGGAGGGAGAAAGAGAGGGAGAGAAACATCAATGTGTAGTTGCCTCTCATATGGGCCCCCTCGGGACCTGGCCTACAACCCAGGCATGTGCCCTGACTGGGAATTGAACTGGTGACCCTTTGGTTCACAGCCCATGCTCAGTCCACTGAGCTACACCAGCCAGGGCATGATCTCACTTTTTATTTCTTCTTTGGCCCAGGCATTTTTTAGTAGTATGGGGTTTCATCTCCACATATTTGTGGGTTTCTTTACTTCCTTTTGGCAGTTAATTTCTCATTTCAGAGCAATGTGGCCAGAGAATATGCTTAGTATGATTTCGATCTTCCTGAATTTTTTGAGGCTAGTTTTGTGACCCAACATATAGTCTATCCTTGAGAATGTTCCATGTGCGCTAGGGAATAATGTACAATCTGATGCTCTAGGATGGAAAGATTTATAAATGTCAATTATGTTCATTTGATCTAATGTGTCACTTAAGACCAATATTTCTTTATTGCTTTTCTGTTTGGATGATCTGTTTAGAGTCGTCAATTGAGTGTTTAGTGTCCAAAATATGATTATGTTTTTGTCACTTTCTCCCTTTAGTTCTATTAGTAGTTACTTTATATATTTCTGTGCTCTCTGATTGGGTGTATATAGAGGGTCTGGCACAAGTAACACCTGCTCGTGTGGTTGGGAGGGTAATACTACAGGTGCAATAATTTATAGTTTTAATTTGAACGTTTCACCTAAAATGTCACATGGTATGCTTGAGTGTGATCTTGTTATGTTATAGAATTACATGCTTATGATTTTTAATAAAAGATTTTGTCATAAAAAGGGCCATTATTTGTGCCAAAACCCTGTATATTGAGAAGTGTTGTATCTTCGTGATGCGGTATCCCCTTTATCATTGTAAAATGGCCACCTTTGTCTCTTGTTACCTTTGTTATCTTGAAATCTTTATCAACTATAAGGCTATACCTGCTTTTCTGTGGATGCTCTCTGCTTGGAGATTCAATTTCTACCCATTCACTTTAAGTCTATCTTTGTCTTTGCCACTTAGATTTGCCTCCTGAAGGCAGCATATGGTTGGGTTTGTTTTTTGATCCAATCTGCTACTCTCTGCCTTTTTTTATTGGTGAATTCAGTCCATTTATATTTAGGATAATTGTTGATGTATCAGCATTTCCTACAGGCATTTTATCTTTTGCTTTCTAGTAGCTCTGTACTTCTATTGGTTCTTTTCCTTTTTGTTTTTGTTGTTTTTATTTGATGGTATTCCATACCTCTTTCCTCTTTTTTTAAGTTATGTGTCTCAGTTTTGGGTTTTTTTTGTGCGTGCGGTTGCCATTAGGTTTATAAGAAGAAAGTTGCTCATGTACAGTAGTCCTTCTTTTGAATGCATCTGATCTCCATCCTCCTGTGCAAAGTCGGACCTCTATCCCCTCCCCTTTTCTGTTTTTGTTCTCACAAGTTATTCCTGCTTATGCTATAAGTTTTTTGTGATCTTACTTATAGTCTTGTGACCTTTTGTTCTTTGTTTCAGGTAGAATAAGCCCCTTGAGTATTTCCTGCAATGGAAATCTTCTGGTAATAAATTCCCTCAGCTTCTGTATTTCCATAGCTTTGAAATTAGAATATTCAGTGACTATCCTTCTCTCTCCTTCTGTCATTTATATCATCTCACACAGTAGTCAATTCTCAATATTATTACATGTAGACACATGTCTATCTGCCTTTTAAAATGGTTATAGAGCTTATGAACATACATAAGAGCTATTAAATTCATATGACAGAGCTGAAAGGGTCCAGAGACCACCTGGTTGAGCCTTGTCCCAAGGCCCTCACTTTGTAGGTTAAAAAAAAAACATTAAGGCTCAAGGAGTCAAGTGCCCTTCCCAAGATCACAGAGCTGGCCAGTCAGAATTGGCACTAGAACTTAGCTTTCAATCCAAGGATTTTTCCACTTCATTTATATAAAATATCATAAGCGTGGATGTCAATATTTTTCATTAATTAAAATTAGCAACAAATACAAAAGGCATGGTTCTTCTCTCAATATAAATTGGAAGAGAACTTCTTAGGAAGTAATGACTCTTCCTGTGTATTGCCCAGCAGTTGACCACTCATGTGATGTGTGAAGGTTGAAATTCACACAGATCTATAACATGTAAGAGGTTTAGTATTTCATTAGGTGATCTGGTAAGGCCTACTATTACTAGGTTGCTTGCCCTCTATAGCTAGACCATAATTTAGCCCTTTCAATAAAAATAAACTAGAAGGAATTTTATTCTCTTTACTGTGTGTCATATATCATGCGAGTACTAGTCAGACATTTTATACAATGATTGCAGCCCTCCAAAGCCCTGTTTGATGCTCCAGCAGTCCTGTACCCTAGAAATGATATAAGTTGTGTGGTGAAAGAGGTAAGCACAGGAGTTTGCCAGCAATATCCAGACAAATCCCTGTAAGAAAAATTATAGGACAGTTCCAGGAGGGGGGGGTGGGGAGGATTTGTATTGCTTCCAGACATTACTAGGGCAGAAATTGTGTGTCCACGTGTCATTCAATAAGGATCCTTTTTACCTTATTCATGATATGCAAGGATGAATTTCTAATTTCTTTGCACATATACATGTTTATGTGTGTGTACCACAACAATAAACATGCAGGACTTCTAAACAAAGAAGATTTAAGGAGAGATCTTTGGGTATTTCACATTCCCCTCCCTCACTGCAGACATGCAGTCTTTCTTTTTGGAAGGGGTATGTGGCTTGGCAGTACTGGGCTTTAAAGCAGTAAATCATGGCTACGATCTGTCCATCCATCTTCTCCCTATGGGAGGAAAAATGAATCATTATGTAGGGGCTCTTGATCCCCACAGAGAGGATTTTTTCCATTGGTTTTCTATAACAGAAGAGTAATAACACTTGTCCATTTAGTGCTTGTACAAATTTAGGCTTACATTTTCTTTTGATCAAGCATATTTCTGGTCTTATCTGCCCTCTTTTTCCTCAGACTTTTTGCTCACTCATTATTTACTCAATTATTGCCTGATATGTTCCAGGTACTTTTCTAGGCTTATTAAAATGAAGACATATGATGCCTGTCTTCAAGCAGCTAATTGTCTTATAAAAGTGACAGACTGGTAAACAAATATTTGTCTTTGTATCCTGGTGTAAACAACCCAAACTCCAGAGAGCCTACTGCTTCAGCGACTCTCACATACTCTTTATGCTATGTTCCACTTCTGGTCTGTTAAGGTGTGTACTTGTTTTAAAACAGTTTTGCCTTTTAAATGTTTTCTTTATGAATTGTCTACCATGATGTGTGTTTGAGGTAGTGCAGGGTTTCTGAGCGTGCACTTGAAACTCAAACTAATTGGGATAAGACATCCCAATATTTGCTATGGTTTTAAATATTTTGTAAAATTTGGAAGTTTGCTGTTAATGAAAAATTTAAAACAAAGAAATAAACCTGAGCCTCTTGGTTTTAAAATTATTCTGTAAAATATTATAACTCTTTATTAGTTTTCTTTTTAGAAATAGCATAATGCTCTCACCTGTAAGTGGAACCTAATCAACAAAACAAACAAGCAGGCAAAATAGAACCAGAGACATTGAAATAAAGAACAAGCTGACAGTAGCCAGAGGGGAGGGAGAGAGAGATAATGGGGGGAAATAGAGGAAGGCCCATCAGGGAACATGTATAAAGGACACATGGACAAAACCAAAGGGAGGCAGGACTGAGAGTGTGAGGTGGGAATGGGTGGGGCGGGAGGAGTGGTGGGAGAAAAGTGGAGACAACTGTATACTTGAACAACAATTAAAAAAAGAGAAATAGAATAATGAGCTCCCATGTCCGCATCACATAGCTACAGTTTTAACCACTCTGCCATTCTTGTTTCACCTCTACCCACCTCGACACTTTTTTCCTACTTTTAAATGGAAAGTACACAATTTAGATTTTATATCAATTTATAAATAATGAAGCATGTAAGGATGAGTGCTAAAATAATTACAAAATAAGTATACTTTATATAGCCCATTATATATCATTATTATATCATTTCACCCATAAACACTTTATGCCTTTAACGGAAAGGGATTTTTTTAAACACACGCACACACAAATAACATTAACATACTCAACAAATTAACAATAATTTCTTTGTATCATCTAACACCTTGTCTATGTTGAGTTTCCCCAGCGGCCCCCGAGCTGCCGTTTTGCTCTCACTAGGAAACACACGCTGCAGCCAGCCGACTGCTCGAGTCTCCTGCGATGGGCGTCAGTGCACTCTGTCCTCTTAGAAATTTCATTTACTTTTGTAAAAACAACGTAGAATTTCCTACATTCTGGATTTGGCTTGTTATCTTTGCAGTGTAAATTAGCATATTCTTTTGTCTCCCTTTCTTTCTTAAAATTAATACTTATATCTTCAGGCTTAATTAGCTCAAATACTTTTTCTGGGATATTTTATAGGTGATGTTGTGTAATCTGTATTGCTTTATATTGTGTGGCACATTATATTCATTTGCTCTACTTTTGGTGACATTAAGATTAATTATAGAGCTCAGGTGGTATCAACTAAGATTCAGACATTATGATTTTCCATTAACCATTCACCTAATACTTTTAACAACCACTGTTGACTGTTACCTACATCGATTATTTCATTAGGTATTGCAAAATAGTGATTTTTCTAATTCTATCATTTAGCCTGCAGGTATTAGCCATTATTCTTTTATTAAAGAAGAATTTTTATTTAGTAAGTATTTGGGTAACCTGAAATACAGTTCCTACAGGAAAGGAAGAAAAATGCTTACCCCTCTACCTTTATTTATTAATTTTCAGAGTAATGAGTTGGTGCTTTATCTTGCTTTTCTGCTGGGTTTCCATGTGGTTTAAAATATTACCATATTCTTTTCATCTCTATGCAGGACTTCTTTGCCTTACATGGTCCCTTTCCTATGACATCCTGATCTGATTTCAAAAAGGAACATTCCCTTAAGTCTTCCTGAGTCCATATAAGTCACAAATCTTCTTTGTATAAGTCAACAGGGAAAAACAAACCAAGCTAGATTTTTTAATCAGTGGAAATATAATATAAGAGGTCTAAAGAAGTAGAATGGGGGAGATACTAGCAACTAGAAGAAGTTACTATACCCACCTATGCTGACTGAAGAGGAAAATTGGGTCTGCAGTGCCCTCAAGAACTTTACCACCAAGGCTACTGGAGTACCTGAAACTGACACTGGAGCCCTGTTGCTACCACCACTCACAGCTCCACTGTTGTTGCAATAACTCAAAAGACTTCTGTCCTTTAGATTCCATATGTAAGTGAAATCATATAGTATTTGTCTTTCTCTGAGTGGCTTATTTCACTTAGTATAATACCCTCTAGGTGCATTCATGTTGTCTCAAATGGCAAGATTTCATTTAATTTTTATGGCTGAGTAATATTCCATTGTATATATGAACCACATCTTTATTCATTCATCCATCTAGGTTGCTTTCATATATTGGCTATTGTGAGTAGTACTGTTATGAGCATAGGGGTGTATATATCTTTTCACATTGTTTTCATTTTCTTCAGGTAAGTACCCAGAAGTGGAATTTCTGGGTCATATAGTAGTTCTATTTTTTAATTTTTTGAGGAATCTCCATACTGATTTCCATAGTAGCTACACTAGTATAATATCCCAATAGTGCACAAGAGTTTCCTTTTCTCCAAATCCTTGCCAACATTGATATTTGTAGTCTTTTTAATAAGAGCCATTCCAGTAGGTGTAGGGTGATATCTTGTTGTAGTTTTGATTTACATTTTCCTGATGATTAGTGATTTTGAACATATTTTCATGTATCTGTATGTCTTCTTTGGAGAAATTTCTACTCAGGTCCTCTGCCAAGTTTTTAATTGGATTATTTGGTTTTTGATGTTGAGCTGTATGAGTTCATTATGTACTTTAGATATTAATCCCTTATCGGAAATGAAAGGGGTATGGGGTTGAGGGAAAAGCAGAAAAGAAGAAGGAGATTAAGAAGTACAAACTACCAGTAATAAAATAAGTCTGGGGATGTAATGTACTGCCTAGGAAACAGAGTCAATACCATAAGACTTCTAGCCAAGGTAAAAGTGTACATAGATACACTTTGCCTTCTCGCACAACCAAAAAGGACAGTAACAAATTTAAAAACAAAAAAACAACTACAACCCTCAGAAAATTGAACTGTATGAAAATCCAACAACTGAAGAGTTAAAGAAGAAATATTCATTCAGACTGACTGGTACTCTGAGACAAAGAAGTATGACCCAAATGAAAGGACAGATCAAAACTCCAGAAAAAGAACTAAGAAGTGAAGAGATAGCCAACCTATCAGATGCAGAGTTTAAGACACTGGTAATCAGGATGCTCACAGGAATGGTTGAGTGTGGTCGCAAAATAGAGGAAAGAGTGAAGACTATGCTAAGTGAAGTAAAGAAAAATATACAGGGAACCAACAGTGAAGGGAAGGAAATTGGGACTCAAATCAATGATTTGGAGCAAAAGGAAGAAAGAAACATTCAACAGGAACAGAATGAAGAAACAATAATTGAAAAATATGAGGAGAGGCTTAGGAACCTGTGGGACAACTTTAAACGTTCCAATATCTGAATCATAGGGGTACCAGAAGGAAAAGAGGAAGAGCAAAAAAAATGGAAAACTTATTTGAACAAATAATGAAGGAGAATTTCCCCAATCTGGCAAAAGATAGACTTCCAGGAAGTCCAGGAAGCTTGGACAGGCCCAAAGAAGTTGGACCCAAGGAAGCACACACCAAGGTACATCATAATTATATTACCCAAGATTAAAGGTAAGGAGAAAATCTTAAAAGCAGCAAGAAAAAAGGATTTACCCACAGAGAAGTTCTCATAAGACTATCGGCTGATTTCTCAAAAGAAAACTCACAGGCAAGAAGGTGCTGGGAAGAAGTATTCAAAGTCATGAAAGTCAAGGACGTACATCCAAGATTACTCTATCCAGCAAAGCTTTCATTTAGAATGGAAGGGCAGATAAAGTGCTTCTCAGATAAGGTCAAGTTAAAGGAGTTCATCATCACCAAGCCCTTATTATATGAAATGTTAAAGGGACTTATCTAAGAAAAAGAAGGTCAAAACTATGAACATAAAATGACAACAAACTCACCACTATCAACAACTGAACCTAAAGAACAAAAACCAACTAAGCAAACAACTAGAACAGGAACAGAACCACAGAAATGGAGATCACACATGGAGAGAGAATCACAGTAAACTAGTGATTGGAAATGGTGCCTTTTGTAGGCATCATAATTTAAGAAACTCAGAAAATGTTAAATAAGTATTGCTGTACACATTCACTCCAAATTCTGCCTCAAACTAAGGAAGCAGGAGATGAGGGAGCTACCATACTAGAGAGTCAGGCAGGAAAGTCAACCCAGATAAAGGTGGAAAATGGATCTTGCATTGGACCTAGAGCAAGGCACCTAGATCTTGAATCAACAGTACATTTACGGACATTAAGCCAGGAAATACATTTATTCCCATTTGGGTAATCTTCAGTTATCTTACCCAGTTTGAGTTTGTGCGTCATTCAGTTTCAACTCTGATTCATTAAGTAGTTACTGTCCATTCTTGGAGAAAAGCAGTGCAGAGACACTCTTAAAATCCTTGCAAAATTCTGCAATAGATTGCCTCAGTGAAAAGCCACCTTTGTCACTTACTCTGTGGGATTTATACAAGGTGCATCAACTCCCCATGCACCTTCCCCCTCATTTCTCTTTCCTGTAAAATGCAAATAATAGTGGTCTACTTCACGGGGGTGATTCGAGAACTAAATGAGATCATATGCTGGCCTTTAGCACAGTACTTGGCCTGTGTTAAATACTAAATAAAGTTACTATTAACTATAATGATAATCATCATAGCATTTAACAACTAAGTAACTATATGATAAAAATTTTATTTTTATTTGCACTTTACAGAAACCAAGGTTTTATGTCTTTTCCAATTTCCATAGCTAGGGTATTACTGGAAGTGTGGTATTCAAACCCTGTTTTGAGTGTATTTTGATACAGACAATGGTCTTTGTGGCTGTATGTCCTAAAATCATATGTTTTCTAAATCTGATATTGACCAATTTAGAGATCTTCCAGCTTTTACTTGTGCTTCTTCTATTACTTCTCTGGGCAAGCTTGATCCAAAATCCTTTGTCACATTTAAAACTATCCTGTATTTCCTTCCTTCAGCACTTTATTATATCTCCTCAGCCATTCCCTTTAGATGCTGAAACATAATACCACTCGCTGTAACTGTATCCTAGAATATCTAGTTAATTTTGAGGCAAATCCCTGAGGCGTTTCACTAAGGTTCTTCAGTATTTATGTTCTTTGTTCACATTCCTTAGTAAAATAATAAAAGTGAAATCACCACTGGAGTTTTAATAACAAAAGGACTGACTTATTAAGCCTTCTGTCCCTTGTTATACCTATAACAAATAATTTTTCCCCCTATATAGATGAGGAAACTCACCATTGAAAATGACTAATTACTCAGAGTTATAGTCTAGGATGGAGTTAAGTCCTAGGAAGTGTTAGTCTTTCATTCTCTCACCAGTAGAATACATAACTTGGCTTGTTGACCTAGGAAATGATGGACAACATGTAATGCAATGCTCCAAAGTATTTCAAGAGGCTCACTTAGTATTTCAGTGCCATGCTGAGTGTAGGAAGATGACCTCACCTCCCTGACCTCCACGTGGAATAAGATAGCTTCAGGAACATGTAGCTAAATGGTCAGTTTTTTAGGGCACATGTTTCAGGACTTTTTGAAGATTATCTATCTACCTACTTATTCATTTGTGTGTTACAATCTATTTGACAAACACCAAACTTCTGGGGGAAATATGGCTGAGGGTAATTAGCCACCCCCACCCCTGACTATTCTAGCATCACAGCACTCCACTGGAGTCTAATCTGAAAGATTTACAAAACTTTGGAGGAAATAGAACAGGAATCAAAGATACAAACTCAACTCAAGCTGGTCAATAATTGGGAACTTATTGGCTCATCTAAATGGAAAGTCCATGACAGAGCTGAAATAGGTGTCACTTTCCCAGTAAGTTCAGCAAAAGTCCCAAGATTCACTCTAACTGAACCAGCTTTGTTTATATGCCTATCCATGAATCACTGGGCAAAAAAAGGAATATACAGTATTCCAGGTTTTGAAGACGGAGTTAAGGTCATCTTTCCACCCAATCCACTGCCCAAAACTATGTGAAATGAGAGTAGAGAAGAGGTGGTTTCCTATAGAATAATAAATGTGACGACATTACCAGGAGAAGAGAGAAAGGATGCCAGGCAGGGAAAACCAAATGTTTATCACAAATAACCCAACATGTGATGATACATATTCCTTTATTTCATTCATTCATTCAAACATTAAGAAAGCAGAAAATATAAAAGTGCAGTCTCTGACCTTAAGGAAAACTTAGCCTCTTGAAATCATCATATCAATACCTTATTATGATATATGAGTTTCCATTAAAGGTACACACAGAACATAAGCTATGGAAATATATGTGAAGGATATCAGTTATATTCACAGAGGCCTTGGCTATGACTTTCTTGTTAAATTTCACATTAATGTCCACCCAGTAACATGCTAGTACACATAAATGTAGAGGAAACCAAAACATAGACCTCACTCATAATTCTTGCTAAAGTGGCTAGCCTTATGTTAGATGTATCCACAATCTAACATGGAATCCACAGCTGAGGTAGTGTTTTTTTATGATCCAACACTATTTGATGCTTCTAAGAAAGAGTAAGCTGACAGCATTCACACTGAGAATTTGTTAACTTTGTACACTGCAATTTACTTTTTGATGTACAATGCCACACTACTATTAACTTTCATACCTTGGCAGGTAGCTATTTATTAGATAGGAAACTGCTCTCTTTAAAATATGTCTTTCAATCTTCTATTACTTGGAAAGCACTGCAGTTTAATTGAAAATTGGTCTAGTCAGTCTGCCATGGGCTCCTGAGAAATAATTTGTGTGAATAACTACTACCGAGAGCTTCCCCCAGGAAAAACTTTCATTAGGACCGAGAACACTTTCTGATGATTTTAATAATTACCTTTCTTTGAGTTACTGGCTCACCAGTATGGTTGTCATAAAGTGCTTTGCTTATTTTCTTTCATGCCTCTTGCCTTTGTAGCTCAAGATCCCACAACAGAAAGAGAAAACTGGTCAGAACATGAGTGTTTATTAACTACTACTTCACATAAAGTGTTATTGAAATGTTTGTAAAACAAACCCTGAAAAGCATTCTAGTATGTAGTAGGACATGGCCCCAATTCATGCTTCTAAGTTTCTAAAGAATTTTCCCTGATAGGGTTGTTATTATTACTGATATAATACTGTGAAAATGTGGAGGGAGAGTCCTCAGATTGGAGATTGGAGATCTGGATTTGAATCTTGGTTCCACCTAAACTAGAAGGCAAGTGGGGATAATAAAATCTATGCTTTCCCATGGAAATTACCAAAATTTAATATGGTAGTATAGAGAGAAATACAAGCATTATGCATGTCACATAGAAAGTGCTCCTGCTTGTTTGTTGAATCTAAATTCATGGAAAAGTAATTGAGTTAGACTTCCAGCTTTCTTATATTTGTTATTTGAACAGCAAGTGTTCGGTAACACTATATTTGTTCATTCAATTACTGAATTTAAAAATGACATACCTCCATTTACTTTATTCTACAATAGATGCTTGGGTTAAAAAAAGAAAGAAAAGATCAGTCCCTGTATTGATGGGCAGAAAGGCAAAGGCATGAATATTTGCCTTATGATGACTATAGTAAAAGAGGTGTGTACGAGGATCCCCAAAGGCATGAGGAAATATCCCCTAAATCTTTAAATCATAAAAAAAATATTCACAGAGAGGATAACACTTGAGCTGAGGTGTAAATAATAAGCACGAGTTTGCCAAGTGGACGGTTGAAGCAACATGAGGAGATATTGATAGAGAACAGAGCATGTGCTCGGTGTGAGCAAAAATAGTGTGGTGTGAGAACAGAAAGCAGATGTGTGTGATTAGAAGGCCTGTATGAGGAAGGAAACCAGGTGAGGGAATAAAAATCAGATTATAAAGGGTCTGGTGCGCCTTTATAGAAGTTTGAACTTAATCATCTCAGGCAAGAATATCAGGTTCGAGAATAGATTAGCTGGTGGTTCAGCTCCAAGTTGCTTATGAAGCTGAAAATCAAGATGTTAACAGAGCTCCTATCCTCTGAACGTTTGACTGGGCCTGGAGAGTCTACTTCCAAAATGGCTCACTCACATGGTTATTAGCATAAAGGAACCAGTTCATTGCCACCTGGGCCTCCAGCACTGCTTCAGTGCCTTCATGACATGGAAGCTACCTATCATCCCTCAGATAAAGAATCTTGTACTTTGATTTGAGAGAGAAAGAAAGGAGGCCACCGTGCTATTTATAGCCTGGTCTCAGAAGTCACACGATGAAACATCATCGTATACTATCAGTTAGAAGTGAGCTGCTATATCCTGTCCATACTCAAAAGGAAGAGAATTAGGCTCCATCTTTTGGAGGGAGGAGTGTTGATGGATTTCTGGAAAATATTTTTGAAACCACAAGTAAAGATCCATTTTCACACCTTCTAGATGCAGTTTGGCTGCCTGCAAACCTGCTTGCTTTCGTTCCATTTCTCTGAATGTTTTCGTGGCCATGCCCGTGGAGACGCTCCACAGCGCTGTTTGGAGCACCGCTCCCCAGGGTGAGGCTGCTCGTGCCATGCCCGCTTCACACTGTGCTCCTTCATTCCTCGACACCATGGTCCTCCTGGACGACCGGTCAGATCTCAAGGTCTGACAAATGTCCTCCAAATCTCTCCAATGAAGCCAGGGGAAGAGAGGGCTGTGAAGGACATTGAACAGGTTCAGATACAGTTATTAAGCTGCTGATAATACTATGAGAGGAAGGGAAAAACTTTCCCATTGTTGGTATTTGGTAAGTCATTACCTCATTCCAGATGTTTATAGTTCTTTGTTCCTAAATGCCAGTTAAAGCATTGCTTAACAGTGTTCTTGGTCGATCTTTTCTCTAACCAGGTTGCAGTTTTGTTTTACGAAAACACTTTAAAACACATGGTCATGGTTGTTCTGTTTCTTGAAATCATTATTCACATAATTTGTATTTTAGTTTTATTGCTTCTAAAAACAACAAGGGAAAGAAGAGGAAGGGTCAAGTCAAGGCATGTGTATAAAGGACCCACAAACAAAGACTACTGGGGGGAGGGTTGAATGTGGGAGGTGAGAGGTAGGTAGGACAGGAGAGAGTAATGTGGGAAAAATGGGGGCGACTGTAATTGAACAACAATAAAATATTTTTAAGCAAATAGTTTATTTAAGAGATAATCTCAAGAATCATGAATGAGCCCTGGACAGTGTGGCTCGGTTAGTTGGAGCAACATCCCATAACCGAAGGATTGCAGATTTCAACTGGTCAGGGTGCATACCTGGGATGCAGTTTTGATCCTCAATGCAGGCATGGGTTCATGTGACCCCCAGTCAGGACCCATATGATCCGCAGTCTGGGTTTGTGCAGAAGGCAACCAATGAATGTTTCTTTTTCTCATCAATGTTTCTCTCTCGCCCTTCCTCTCTCTCTAAAAGCAATGGAAAAAAAATATCCTAGAGTGAGGATAAAAATAAATCACGAATGAGGGAATGATGAGTAGGAAGAGAAAAAGTCAATATAAGAATGCTTTCTCAAGGTCACTATTAGGAACATTGGGATCTCAATTTTACTGGAACTGTGAGGCATGTACTGAATACTCCCCAGAATTTTCCTGCCAAAGTACAGAAGGCTGGGGCATTTATCCACTGGCTCCTGTGTCTCCATTGGTGAAGACAGCCACCCCAAATTGTTCAGTTCTTTGTATTTCTGGATTATCTCATCCAGTGGCTCGGGAGACTCCTGCAGCTTTGGAAAAGGTGTAAGAGCTTCAAGTAGGATGCTGTCCCTGTGCCTCAGGGTTCACCGGGAGCTGTCTGCTGTAGCTGCAGCTGAAATGAGAAGTGGACTGAGAGGATGTGAGGCAGTACAACTTGTAAATGAATTCTGAAGACCACATTCCAAGGGATATCTTTATTCTACAGATGACAAAACAATCTGTGGGATAAAGTCACTGTACTTTGAGATAATTTATCCAAAAGAACAAGATTAATTTGGACCTATAAGTTGTGCCATTTATTGTTTTGAAGGGGTTTAATATCCCACCTCCAATGGGGAAGCACAAATCAGAATTGTCAAGTGGAAGGAAGATTTTAACTAATGGATTTTTTTTTCAGACAGTTTTAAATTTACATAAAAATTTAGCAGATAGTACAGAACATCCCAACTCCCCCGCATACAGTTTCCCCTATTGTAACACCTTACTTTGTTTTAGTGTGGCACATCTCTTACAATTACTGTGCCAATACTGATACATTATTATTTGCTAAAGTCCCTAGTTTACATACAAGTTCACTCTGTATTGAACAGTTGTATAGATTTTGAAAAGTACATAATATCCTGTATCCACCTTTCCAGCACCATACAGAATAGTTTCACCGCCCTAAAAATTCTGTGCTTCCCCTATTCATCCCTCTGCCCTTCCCCAAATCCCTGGAAATCACTGATCTTTTTACTATCTCTATAGTTTTGCCTTTTCCAGAGTGTCATATGGATGGTGCTATAGAAATACAGCCTTTTCAGAATAACTTCTTTCACTTACTAATATTCATTTAAAGTTGCACTATGTCTTTTTGTGTCTTAATAGCTCTTTTTTTCCCTTGATCCCTCCACCTCCCAAACCCTCCCTACCCAGAGCTGTCAGCTTAATGCTATCTATGAGTCTGCCTCTCTTTTGCTTGTTAGATTCCACATGTGAGTGAAATCATATGGTACTTGTCTTTCTCTGGCTGGCTTGTAGCTCATTCATTTTTATCACTAAATAATATTCCATTGTATGGATGTGCCACAGTATACATTTATCTATTCACTTATTGAAGGATACCTTAGTTGCTTCTGGTTTGGGGCAATCATGAACAATGCTGCTATACATACTTGAAGTGTTTTGTGTGGATTTAAGTTTTCAATTCCCTTGGTTAAAAGCCTATGAGTGCAATTGTCAGATCATGCATCAGTAAGTCTATATTTAGCTTTGTAAGAAACTGCCGAACTGTCTTCTAAGAGCTATAAAACTTTGCATTTCCTCCAGCAATGAATGAGGGTTCTTGTTGCTTGGTATCCTGACCAGCACCCTCTTTTGAAATTAGAAGTTTTAACACATTATTGTTTCAATTTGCAATTCCCTGAGAGATAATGATGTTGAATATCTCTTTACATGCTTATTTGTGTCTTCTCTCTTTTTACTGGGTTAGATTGTTAAGGTTTATCAATTTTGTTGGTCTTTCAAAGAAGCAGCTTTTGGTTTCTTTGATTTCTGATTTTTGACTTGATTGATCTTTTTTCTGATTTTTTTTCTTCTGCTTGCTTTCCTGTAAACTGTTCTTACTCTAATTTCCTAAGGTAGAAACTTAGATTATACATTTTAGAGCTTTCATTTTTTAAATATGTTCATTCAGTGCCATAAATTTCCCTATACACACTGCTTTTGCTGTGTCCTCACAAATTTTAATACTCAGTTTTAAATAATTTTTACTTTTTTTGCAAGTTCTTTTATCCACTTATTATTTAGAACTGTGTTGTTTAATCTCCAATTATTTGGGATTTTCCACTTGTATTTCTGTTATTGATTTCTAGTTTAATTCCATTGTGGTCTGAGAGCATACATTGTATGATTTCTATTTTTTTTAATTTGTTGAGATGTGTTTTATGGTTCAGAATGTAGTTTATCTTGACGAATGTTCTATGTGAGTTTGAGAAGAATGTGTAGTCTGTTCTTGTATGAGGTCTTCCATAAATGTCAACTTGGTCCAGTTGACTGATGATGCTGTTTACTTCAACTATGTTCTTACTGCTTTTCTGCCTGTAGGATCTGTCAGTTACTGAGAGGGTGTTGAAGTCTTCAACTTCACTTACCTTTTTCTCCTTGCAATTAATTTTAATAGTTTTTGCCTCATGTATTTTGACATGTGTTGTTAGTTGTATATACATTAAGGATTGTGATACCTTCGTATAGATTTGGCCCCTTCATCATTATGTAACACCCTTCTTTATCTGATAATTTTTCTTGTTCTGAAGTCTGCTTTGCTTGAAATCAACTATTCCAGCTTTTATTTCATTAGTGTTAACACAACTCTCTATTCCTTTACTTTTAATCTATCTGTAATTATATCTAAAGTGGTCTTCTAGTAGACAACATATAGTTTCATTTTTTATCTATATTTAACTGGTTTTTTAATTGGTATGTTTATACCATTGACATTTTAAGTTGGATTAATATCTATCATGTTTGTAATTTTTTTGTATTCTTTTCACTCTTCTTTGTTTTATTACATCTCCTATTTTTCTGCCCTCCACAGTTTCAATTGGACATTTTATATTATTTTATTTTCTCTCCTCTTTTAGCATATCAATTACACATCTTTAAAATTTTTTAGAGATTGCCCTAGAGTTTGCAATATACATTTAAAAATAATCTAATTCTACTTTCAAGTAACACAATTCTCATTTCAAGGTAGTACAGGTACCTTATAACAGGCTATTCCCAATTCTTTTTCCCCATCCCTTATAACATTGCTGTCATTCATTTCACTTTTCTGTATGTTATAATCACCCAAAACATTGTTGCTGTCATTGCTTTGAATAAACAGTAAACTATTGGATCAATTAAGAATTAAAAGTCATATCTCAATTATACCTAAATTTTTAAAAAGAATTAAAAACATGAAATATATTACTTTACCTTCCTTTATTCCTTCTCTCATGTTCTTCATTTCTTTAGGTAGGTCTGAGTTTCCAACCTATATTATTTCACCTCTCTGAGGAACTTTTAATAAATCTTGCATATTTTTTCTGAGAAAATATTTATCCTTCATTTTGAATGATGATTTCACTGGATACCAACTTTTTAAATATTTGTTTTAAACACTTTAAATATTTCACTCACTCTCATCTTATTTGCATGGTCCCTGGCCAGAAGTCTGGTGTTGTAATTCTTATCCTGGTTCCCCTTAGGTAAATGTGATTTGCACTGGCTTCTTTCAATATTGTCTTTGTTTTTGGTTTTCTGAAGCTTAAATATGGTATATCTAGGTGTAGTCATTTTTTATATTTATCTTATTAGATATTCTAGGAAATTTCTGGTGCTGCGCCTTGTTATCTATCATAAATTTTGAAAAATTTATATCCATTATCACCTCTAACATTTTTTCTGTTTCTTTCTCTTTTCCCTTTCCTCCCCATATTCCTGTTATATGTATTTTACCCTTTTTGTAATTGTCCCATTGTTACTGAATACTCTACTTCATAATTTTTTTCATTCTTTTTTCTCTCTTCATTTCGGTTTAGGAAATCTCCACGATCACTGATCTCTCCCTGTTAGTATCCAGTCTCCCAAAGAGCTCATTAAGGTCACTCTTTATCTCTTCCACAGTTTTTGTTCTCTAGTATTTACTTTTCATTCTTAGTGTTTCCATCTCTCTGCTTACATTATTCATATGTTCTTACATGTTAGCTACTTTTTTCCTTAGAGGCTTTAATATATTAATCATAGTTACTTTAAGTCCTCTATCCAGTAATTCCAAAGCCTGTGCCATATCTGAGTCTGGCTTTGTTGCTTGCTTTGTCTCCAGAATGTGTTTTTCCTTGTCTTTTAGTATGACCAGCAATTTTTTGGTGAAAGCCAGACGTGATGTATTGGGTAATAGGATCAGAGGTAATTAGGTTTTTGGTGTGAGGTTTTATGATAACCTCTCTCAGAGGTAGGCTGTGTTTAATATTTGCTCTAGTTGTAGGTGCCAGGGCTTCAGGTTCCTCTAGTTTTCATGTGTTTTCTTTTTTTACTCCCTTTTGTCTTTGTGCTTAATTAAGAACTTCTTAAATTGAGTCTGTGTTCTGTAGTTGTCTCAGTTGTAATCCACTGATATTATACTGGAGTTCTGTTGATGTGATAGAATGTATTATAGAGGAGAGGAGTTGCTTTCTATAATCTTACAATAAAATCTCCTTTTTTTTAGTGGGCCTAAATCTCTGGGCTTCTAGTGCTTCTTAGCTTTTTTCTCCTCCTCTTATCAGTGATAGAAATGCTAGAGGGGGCTGGATCAGGCAAAATTCTCCTCCTTTAGATCAGATAAGACTCTGGTAATGTGTTTCCCTTGAAAGGCAGGCCTTTATTGTGGGGGAGCTCCGGGTAGCTTTCAAAATGGTTACCTTTCCCCCTCCCCCTGCTCTAAACAGGGAGGAAATTTTTCTCTCATCATCAAGGTGAAAATCCGGTGAGCTTCCTGCAGGTAAAATCCATGAAAGTGTGTAGTTCTCTCTAATACCAGGCCCCTAGGAGTTTTTAACACAGCTAGTAATCCATACCCAGTATCCAGAAATTTTCAAAATTGTTACATGTTTCTACTCTTGTATTTATGGCTCCAGTGGCTTCTGTTCAGGTAAACTGATCTCTGCTGTGATTCTCTGTGTTCATGATCTCCTAAGATTTGAGGGTGGCAATCTGCTCTGTAAGTTCAGTTCTTCGATGGATCTGAGAAAAAGTAATTGCTTTTTATCTTGTTTAGTGTTTGTTTTCACTGTGAGATGTGAGCGACTACTTCAAATTCTTTACATATCATAGCTCAGAAAACCTATTTTAATACTTTTACTGAGTTATAGTTCACATATTATAAAATTTATTCAATTCAAGTGTACAATTCAATGATTTTTAGCAACTTTACTGAGTAATAAACCATCACCACATTGGTTTTAGGGTATGTACTTTTACCTCCCTGGTAGGAGACTCTGTTCTTTATTTCTCCTGCCCCCACAGAACAACTCTCCCCCATGTCCAGGCCTATTTTTCATTGCTGATATTTACCCAAAGTTTTATTTTATCTGGTTAAAACTATCTGCTGGAATTCTCCTGATTCTCAGCCTTGTTTACCGTAAAGATTGTATTTGGAGTTAGGGAACCCCATATTGCCTAACAGTCTTTATCATCTTAATCATCGACTTAAACCTTCCTATCACTGAGGAAAGAAAGTAGAAGTTATTATATTCCATAAGACTAGCAAAATAGCGGCCACACAGGTAATGATCCACAAATATTGTGAATGAACAAATCTGGAATAGACTTCAAGATTTGTGAAAGTGTGGGACTGCAGAAGATCAGGAGGTGTGTTTATGGGTCTATGCATACAGTTTTGAAGGGAAGGAATGCCTTGATACTGTATGAGAAAATTTGTTGGTGTAGACTTCATGAGATTTTCAAATAGTTCAATGCCTTAAGGGGTAAAAAACAATTGACTACATGATATCTAAGGACTTCTCTACCTTCAACATTGTCAGTTAATGTATTTACTGTTTCTAAGATGGAATTTTTATAACTTAGATGTTATGTAACAGAGAGCCTTTTAGCATTTGGCTTTAGTTATTAATAACTCTTTTACCGCACATCTGAATTTGTACAAGCACTGTTAAAAAATGGATCCCACACTACTTAGGCTCAAAGACTGCAAGATGCTTGTTCACCCAAATCTAAATATTAGGATCTCACCACTTTTAGTTAACCATGAAAAAGAAGGAGGTTGAGGGACTGAAGGGAAAAGAAATGACTAGGTCTGCAAATCAAACCATGTGTAACTTGTCCAAATAGCTGAGTGTGGCAGACACAGAAATAAGAGTTTAGTAGGTGTAGACAGTCCCAGTGAGCCAGGCCCCATTTAGACCTGCTTAGCACTTTGAAGTAGTAAACAAGAAGTAGAACACAGGTGCATCCTTTAAAAGACCACCATAAATTCTATTGCCACTCTTTGTTTTTCAGAAGATAAGTAGGTAGGTGAGCTAAGAAGATGGTGGGCAGAAGAGGCAGGTCTGATGTGGGAGGAGGGGCTGAAAGTGTCTCTCCCTCCTACCCTGGGTATTGGAACTTACTTTAATCTATGGTCTGTCTTTCATCACTCTAGCATGATTTTGCCTTAAGCATGACTTCATTTAATAGATGCTCTGTTTTTCTCATAAATACTTTGTTATTCTTGCTGTAACCTTTCCTTAGACCAACTGCTGTAGCATTTGTATGCATCTTCACTCAGTTGTGCCATCATTGCTAACACCTAGACTCTTGATACATTGAATCTATACTTAATCATTTTTCACTCATACCAAATATACTCACATGTAAATATATATATACACAAAGTTATTAAATATATTTTTACTAGTAGGTGGTTAATAAATATTTATCAAATGAATGAACAAATGCAAAAATGAGTGATTGCTCACTTAAATTGCTTAAAACATTTAGCTTAAGGGAGCACCTAACACTTCATCATTCACTGACTTATATGCCTACTTAAATCATCCTTTTTCTCCTTTATCCCCAACCCCCTTACTATATATATAGAGCAAGAGGAGGATAGGACAAAGCTCAGATACATTTGGAGATGCAAGAAGTCAGAATCAGAAGAAGAAATTTCCATTGCCTTGGCCCTCAGATACCAAAAACCATGATGATGTATTATCTCGTGGGTTGTCACAATAGTCTGGTAAAACAGGTAGAGCATGATTATATTTATTTATGATGTCAATTTATTTCTAAAAATCAAGTGAAAGTACTGAACCTACCCAGGGTCAAAGAGCCAGTAGGTGATATAGCCAAGCTATGAATCTAATAACAACTCTAGCGCATAGCTAGCTTGCATTCTGCCCAGGGCCTGCTCAGACTGGAGCTAGGGCTTGAGCCAGAGTAGCCGCAGGATGGCCCAGAGAAATAAGGCAGCGGGAGGTGCTCTTCAGTTCCTGTTTATATGGTAGCTCTTCTTTGAGGGCTCAGCTGAGTGATGGTGGCAGCAAACAGACTTCTGACTCATGTATTTTATGCTAAAAAAGTCCTGTGAAACAGCTGAGAATTTATTCTCATTAGTAAGAAAAGCACTTAGCTGCTGAACCCACAACTGCACCTCATTTTTACTTGACATTCTTAATTAAGATTGATTTGCTAGTCCTAGTCTCTAAAGACAGCATTACAGAAGGGGGCGGGTTCTTAAATGATCCTACTCACAAATGGGTAATTCATTAGTATTCTAGGGAGCCTTCTCCCCATCTGTATGGCTGGGGTGGGAGAACTGGGGCACAGAACAGAGTTGGTGAGAACCCCTTCCCCAGCGAAGAGTACAGTTTATTTTCCTTGATAAATCAGAATCAAATGCCTAGACCAGTACTTATCAAACCATAGAATCACCTTGGGCACTTGTTAAAAATGTAAATTCCAAGTGGCTGTCACTATAGATTCTGCCTGTGTAGTTCTTAAGTATGGATCAGAAAAATTTGCATCATTAACAAGCACTGTAGTAGATAATGATGTAGGTACTTGCCCCACACTCAAAAAGCACAGGCTGAATCTATAAAAAGGGAAATCAATATTCATCTACATAACAACAGATTTATAAATACTAGGAAATTACACAACAGAGATGATATAGATGTAGTCATATCAGTATCATAAATGCCTATTTTTCTTGGGGCCAGAGTGGAAAAATGAACTTTTTTGCCAGGTCAACTTTTTGCCTGGAAAATTTGGAGATCTGTAAGCTTTCCCTTCTGACAATATTTCTTCAACTTGATTTTCACAGTTCTGTGTAATTGATTAAATATTTCTCTAACTCCTACCCCATGCTGTTACCTAAATCTGTGCCCTCTTGTCCATCAAGTCTAGTAAAAAAGACAGAAACAGATCTATAACATAACTTCAGTACAGGAGAGAATATGATGGCGGTAAGCCAATATGGTAACAGGCTAAAGAAGAGCCTGAATATTTATGATGGAGAAATATTGAAAAGTCTATCTAAAAAATAGGTAATAATTATGTAAACTGTGTTATATAAACTAGATGATGTCCTAGGGTCCTTGAACCCAGAGAATTCATGAACCCTAGTGCTGTACAGTAAATTTGGAGGACATATGTATTTGGGGGCATATCTGTGATTCTTAATCCTAGACAGTTTAGATTCATCTAGGGTTAGAGTTTGGGTGGGGATTGTTGTTGTTATTGTTGTTTTGTAAATGCTGATTGATGCTTGGGTCTCCCTCCAAACTAACCAAATCTGAATTTCTGAGGATAAGGCCTAGACAGAGATCTCTTTAAAGCCCTGTGTTATCTGGAGCTCACCAAGCAATGAGAATCACTGAAGCAGAAGCTTTCATCCAGTTCTCAAAGGGATTTTCATATAAAATACATAAATTACTGTCATTGGTAAAAATGTATGTATCATTAAAAATGGCTACTACAAAGATTATAAAAACATGGGGAAATATTTATAATGTTGAACAACGTACAATGAAACTGTGTGTATACTTTGATTACAACTATATGAAGAATATATGTAAAGGTGATAATACAGGAAGGAAATACGACAAAATGTTGCCAAGAATTGTTTTAGTAACTCATGGGTATGTTTTTTCTTTACTTTCCAAATATTCTGATTCATAGTGTGTGTGTGTATGTGTGTGTGTGTGCGTGCGCACACCTTTGAAGGACACACAGTACATGGTCAGTAAGGAGACCCTAGTGGATTGCCCTCCTGCAGAGCCCTCCTGGATCCTTAGCCTTCTGACATTTCCCTTAAAGACTCACTATGCCACCAAGTCATTGTTCAGCCTGCATCCACCTGGGTGCTTTCTTGTTGAAACTAAAAAATAGGATAGTCTGATTTAATTGTTTCCTTGCAGGATGTCTGCCTCTAACCTCTGCCCTTTGGCAAGCCTTCTAGTCTTTCAGACCTCCCACATCAGAGGGTTCAGATTCAGCACTTCTTGGGAATCACGGTTATAGAAAGCTTTCTTCCCTGAAGAGACCTAAATTAAAAGATGAACAATCTGAGACCCCAAACTCTTTCTTCAGAGACCATGAAAAATCTCCTTCTGTGGAAGTTAGAAAATTGCTGATGCTAACCACAGCAAGGCACGAAGCATACAACTTTTAACTACTGCAAGACTAATAGAGCGGTTATGACCCCTTTCCTGCTGGGCCCTAAGAACCTGCAGGCATCCTTCTTTTTAGGAAGTTAGATAATGGCTCCTGTTGTTCTTCTTTTAATTTCATAAAATAGCAAATCCTTGTAGTTCTTTGTGGTTTAGCCAAGTAAGCAATTATAGGAGATTGCTGGATCCATCCTGTTTTTCCCAATGTATTTCAAGATGAGATTAGGTATCTTCAGTGTTTCATTCTTCCAACAAGTCAATCAAACTCCTACTGCTTTAAAACACCTCCTGCAGACTCCTTCCATGCTCTGGTTGGGAAGCTTCTTGAAACAGCAGTCCTGTTGTACTAGTCAGGTCTCCTTGGGTTGAAGATGGCAGAAGATCCTTCCACTGCTTATGCAAAAATGAAGAAATGAGAATAGGCACTATTTAATAGCTTATATAACAAAAATGTCTGGGAGCAGGCTGGATGGAATATGAGGTTACTTTTCATTTCTAATAAGTAATATTGCAATAAACATTTTTCACGCATAAAGCTTTATATATTTTTTAAATTTTTCCTTAAATTCTAAGAAATAGAATTATTATATTTAAGTATAAACAAATATAATTTGATTCTTGGTACATATTGCTGTGTTGATTTAAAAAATTATTTTAATGATTTACTTAAAATGTAAATATACCCCTTTGCCACAACTACATCAATGCTGAATATTATGCAACTGTACCACCGTCCCTGGTTCCCCCAACTAAAGTAGTACTTCCTGATCCCAGCTGTGACTTTGTATCCCCATCCCCTGCTTACTTTTTTCCAGAGCACTTTTCACTACCAGAGGCCATATCTGCACTTTGATTTCAGCTCTTCTTTCATAACATAAATATAAACATATGCTTGATGAAGTCAGAATTTTACCTCTTTTATTTATGTTGTATCACTACTGCCTACAACAGTCTTTGGAACATAGTAGTATATCAATAATGTTTTCTAACCTTGCTTTTTTATAGAGGTAAAATTTATGCAGTGAAATGCACAGATTATAAGTATATATAGTTCAGTGAGTTTTGATAAATCTACACACCCACGTAACTAATACCCTATTAAGACAGAGCCCTAGAAATTTCCTAGTGTCTACTTGTAGTCTTTATCCACTTCCATACAGGCAACCACTGTTCTTATTTCTACCCCTATAGATTAGCTTTAATTTGCTTAAACTTTGTGTAATTGAAATTAGACAAAATGTACTTTTCTATGTTCTTTCACTGAATATGAGATATATCCATATTTTTGTATAAATTAGAAGTTTATTCTCCATTTGTTGTTGAGCAGTATTCCATAGTATGAATATCCATAAGTTCCTGTTGATGGACATTTAGGTGAACTTCAGTTTTTAGCAATTACAAATAAGTTTCTATAACCATTCTTGTACACTTTTTTGGGCCATATGTTTTTATTATCTTTTGAGTAAATACTTGAGAGTGAAACTGCTACATAGGTAGGTTTTGTTTTTTTTAAAAAACTGCCAGCCATCTTTCAATGTGTTTGTGACATTTTATACTCCTACCAAGAATGTCGAGTGCTCCACTTGTCATGGAACATGACATCTTTGTCATAACTCTTTTAGTCTTTTTCATTTTAGCTATTTTGGTGGTTCTGCCACAGTACCTCACTGTGGTTTTAATTTGCATTTCCCCGATGACAATTATGTTGAGCACTTTTTATGTGCTTATTGTCCATTCAATGTTTTTTTGTGAAGTGTCTTTAAGTACTTGGATACTTTTATCATCATTATTAATATTTACACTATGGACACTTGTCCCCTATTGTATATACCTATTGCAAATACAGTAGTTTGTCACAATTTTTGCCTTACTTTTAATATCTTTTGATGAACAGAACTTTTTAATTCTGATGAAAACTAATACATCCACTTTTAAAGAATTATTACTGCTTTTTTTGATCTGCTTAGGAAATCTGCCTGTCCTAACTAACATCGTGGGATAGTTTCCTATATTTTATTTCCATAAGCTTTTATAGTTTAACTGTCACATTTAGGTCTAGGAGTCATTTAAAATTATTCTTATACATAGTTTGTGGTAGGAATGGAGACTTTTTCTTTCACATGTTTATTTCAGGGTTTCTCTGACATATGGGGTCAGAAAATAACTTGTGTGGGAGTCTGTCCTAGTCATTGTAGGATGTTTACCAGCATTCCTGGCCTCTACCCACTAGATGCCAGTAGTGCCCCTACTAAATTGTGACAATCGAAACTGTTTCCAGACATTGCAGCATGTCCCCTGGAGGGGTGGGCAATTTTGCCCACTACAATTCTTCTAGCACCATCCTTTCACCATTGAATTAGCTTGGCACCTTTTTTCAAAATATAATTATTGTATACATGTGGATTTTTCCCTGGACTATCTATGCTGTTCACAGGACCTACTTGTCTTAATAACCCAGTATTGCAATACACCAATGTTGTACTTTTTATTGTTTTAAAATCAGGTAGTAGAAAGTGCTACAACCCTGTTCATCTTTTTCAAGAGTTTTTATATTGAGTAAGATTGAGTTGAGAAGATTGACGTCTCTGAAAAAATATTAATTAGTTCTAGTACTTGTTTTGTAGATTTTGTAGGACTTTCTAAAAGTCCAATGATGTCATCTACAACTAAAGATAAATGCACGTCCTTTTCAATCTGCTTGCCTTTTATTCTTGTCTTGTTGCACTGAATAGGACATCTGGAAAAATGTTTTTTTAAAAAAGTGAGAATGGATACCTTTGCCTCGATCCCAATCTTAGAGAGAAAGTACTCAATATATCACCATTAAGTATAATATTAACTGCAGGTTTTTAGTAAATGCCCTTTATGAGATTAGGGCAGTTCTCTCCTATTTCTACTTTTCTGAGAGTTTTAAATTATGAACAGCTTAATGTTTACATGGCATATTTTTTGCACCTTATATTTCCCTAGGAGTCTTTGTATTTGGAGGACATCTTCCTTAGATAGCACATTCTTGGGTCTTGTGTTTTTGTGTACAGTCTGACAATCCCTGTCTTTGAAGTGGGTATTCAGTCCATCTCCATTTAGTGTAATTAGTGATATGGTTGGTTTAAGTCTATTTGGTTTCTAAGTGTCCACTCTGATTTTTGTCTCTTCTTGTCTCCCTTCTTTTGGATTAATTGAATATTATTAGAATTCCACTTTATTTTGACTTTTAACTTTTTAGTTGTGTATCTCAATATAATTTTGTTATAGCTGTCTAAGTAATTACAACATTTATCCTTTACTTCTTGTTGTCTACTTTAAAATAATACTGTAGCACTCCAGATGAAATAGAAGAACCTAGGAATAGCTTATCCTAAAATTCCAGTTATCTCTTTGGCTATCCTTTGTCTTTTGGCCCTATATCTATGTATATAGATAGATACAAGATAGATACATATAGATATATATAGATATGTATCTATCTATGTTTTTTTTGAGAGAGAGAGGTGGTGGGGTAAGGGAGAGAGAAAGAGAGGGAGAGAAACATTGATTGATTGCCTTCCGTACATGTCTCTACCAGGACAGCCTTTAACCCAGGCACGTGCCCTGACAGGGAATTGAGCCAGTGACCTTTCAGTTTGCAAGAAGACTCCATACCCACTGAGCCATACTGGCCAAGGCATCCTGTTATTTCTTAAAATGTATTTTTGCCCAGTCCTCTCCCACTGAGGCTCCTATTACATATGTGTTAGATTATTTGACACTGTCTCACAAGTTACTGAGTCTCTGTATATTTTTTAAAAAATCTTTTTTCTCTTTCTGCTTTACTTTGAATAATTTCTTTTTATTTATGCTGTTGGGATGAATCTGTTTGAGTTGTATAGTGCATAGTACTTAATGTAGGGTGTAGTCTTTTTCTGCTAGAGTATGTCTAATGGACTTCTACTGGATTTTTAAGATAGATAGTAAGTTCTCTCCACTCTGGATAGAGTGACATCCAGCTCCCACCACTCCTCTCTTACATTAGTTCATTTCACAACTCTTGGCACACATTGCTGTGTGTGTCAGCCTTTAAGGAGTTTTACCTAGTGCAAGACCAGCCTTTGTTCAAAGACTTGAGCAAAACCCACATGCAAATTTCCGGGCGTTCCCCATACAACTAGCTCCTTTGTTTCCTGTCTCTGCCACACAAATTCCGGCCATTTCTGCAGCCCTAAACTGTGGTCTCTGTCTCATCGAAGGCAAATCTCTGGTTTCTGCTTGGGTTCAACTTACCTGCATCACAGTCAGGAAAGGGCCTCAGGGCACAGAGCTAGGGTCAATGTGGAGCTCATTGCATGTGTTTTACTTTTCTTGAGAATCACAGTCTTGGGCTGCCTGTTTACCAGTTCCTTATTTATTCCAGCATTGTAGTTGTTTATGTCAGGAAAATAAGTCCAAAATATTCATCTTAGTCATAGATAGATGCAAAACTCTATCATCTCTCAGGCTTTTGGCTAAGGCGAATGTAGTATCTGTCCTTATCAATTAAATAAATTTTGGAAAAATGAATAAATGAATTAATCCTGGCAGAATCAGGAAACTATTATTTTAAAAGTATGCTTTGCTAATTATTTTTATCCTCCTGACAACCTCTTACACAGATGCATCCATCTCACATGTGTCCCATTCACTAGAAAAATGTTTTTAGAACCAAACATTTATTAACATATTAGGATACTTACAATTTCAAAACTTATCCTTTGAAGTAAAAAAGCCTTAGAAAATTAAAAGAATAAATATTTGAGCTTTTATGTAGCTCTACTAAGCTGATAAAAGTAATGGACAAGGAATGCTCCTTTTGATCCTCAATTGGCTCCCTCCCTATTTTGCCACATACTTTGCCTGCAGTGAGGTTATTTCTGATACTGAATGTATGTTTACACCTAGGTACTAAGCTTAATAAAATACATACTTATTCCCTTGGTACTACACTTATAGCACAAAAGAACAAATCCTCATAGTTAAGATTCTTCCTGACCTCATCACTTTTTTCTTCGTATCATGGAATTTTCTTTGCTTACATAGTTCCCCATGTTCTTTTCTCTTTATTACTGCTCATAACTAACAGAGAAGATGGACAGAATGATCAGAAATTAAACAATACCCATATCTCATAAGAACATTGTTACCACAGGACACCATGCCTCCCAGTTTGCTTTCATGTACTGTAGTCAGACAGTCAGGTAAAGGACTCTAGGTATAGGGAAGAGAATGAGGCATCAGAAGATCTTAGTTTTAGTCCTCTGCCTTTTACTAACTAGCTGTGAGACCACAGTAGATTTCATTTAACATTTGTGGTGCCTTGATTTCATCATCTGTAAAATGGTGGGGTTAGACTAAAGAACTTTAGTATTTAACACTTACTGAGTATTTTGTACCAGGTACCATGCCAAGAATTTTATATAGTCGCTGTTGTTTAACCTTTGCAATAATAAGTCTATGAGACTATTTATCAAGGTTCTCTA
>PVIA01010792.1:0-49395 GCA_004024845.1 Tonatia bakeri
ATTTTTAATTGTTACATTTATCTCTATTGTCATTTTATCAACAGCTCTTTGTGATACCTTTATTGTTTTAGTTCAGGGCTAAGCAAATACTGGTGTTGTATGACACCTCTGTTGAATGTCTGTCTTTTAATTAGTTAATTCAACAAATATGTGATTATGTAAGCTACATTCTATGTAACTTTGCTATAAGTATGATAATGTGACGCGTACACTGGCCTGCACTGATTGTGGAATGCTGCAGATGGCTCGTCAAAACACAAGAAAAACATACACAGAGACAACCAGGTCCTGTGGGGAAATAGGGGTGGAACAGCCACTCTCTCTAGTGGGGAGCACCTCGTCCTTCCATGCAAGTAGGTTTTTATTAAGAAAGCAGACTCAGTTTGTGGATTCACAGTCTGGCAAAAAGATCAAAAGGAATAGGTAACTTTCAAAGGTGCTGACAGAACTCCCACTCGGATTCTGGGCAAAGATTGGAGTTTTATCATTTGAAAGGACTACAGGGCCCAAAGGGCTGTTTCTGGTTTCCTGTCGGTGCCTTTAAATTCCAAGTTAACATCCTCCAGCAAACAGATCTCACAGGATCTTGCATATTCTATGGCCCAGGCCTGATTACCCTGGGGGTCCACTGACTCTGGTCTGGGCTGCATCGTCCTGCTATTTCCACAGGCTTGAATTGGGCAGGAGACAAAGGCAGCCAGGAGACTTGGATTTCTCACATCTAAGAACAAAGACTCAGGCTTTGACAAAGCCGAGGGGGCAGAGGTTGATGTCAATCACCCCTTCATTTCCACAGCCCCAAGTGTTTTCCCTGAGGCCTCCTTGTGATCATGCCTGTCTTACGCAATTTCCTCCATGGGAAATATTACCCATCATTGGCTAACTGATCAAGCACAGGAGGCCAGGCACAGAACAGGCAGCGTTCATGCCAGGGAAATAAGTTTTGTCTCCTTGGTGGCTCCTGGTCCTGATGTCTCTCACTCAGCCTAAGTCACAGTGGGTTACAGCTTCCTGAGACCAGGCAGGCTGAACCCCAACAATAATGAATAAATTGGACATGACTTTTGTTCCAAATAGCTTAAATAGAGACAACAGGGCAGAAAGAGAGAGGGGAGGCAAATGAATTAATAAAATAATAAAGTAATTTTAATTGGGATACATTTTTAAAGCACTTATGATGGCAATAGAAAAAAATAACTTAACGAAAGTCTCTTTAAAAAGGTAGCATAAGAGCTGAACTGTTAATAGTGTGTTAGCATGGGAAGAGTACTCTGAACAGAGAAAACAGCATGGTTAAAAACTTTAAGTTCCCTTATCCAAAATGATGCTGCTGCTGCTGATGATGATGGCAGTTCAGCATAGTAAGTCAGGAAGGTCTAATAACAAATGATTAGTTTGGAGAGATTGATGCAGACCCCGGCTCTTGAGGTCAATGTCATTATGGATAAAATGAGACATTCACACGGACTACCGAGTCCAGTGGAGGAAAAGGGATAACACGGCTTTTCTCTCAAGGGGAGCAAAAGCCGCGGCTTCTGCCAGGACAGGCCTTTATTAGATTTCTCCACCCATTACCTGATGGTCCTCATTTACTATGCACAGGTTCACTTTGGGTGGTTACCTTTTACAGAAAATAAAGGAGCCAATGCTTATAATCACATCACAGAAGAGGGATATTTGCAAATGAAAAGGCAAAAGTGGTTGGACTGGTTACAGTCATCCTTGGAAGGTTTAGCATGGTTTTTACGAAGTTGCTTTGCAGTAAATGTCCTCAATTCAGGGTGAGGGAGTTTTAGCAAAAAGCAAGACTCATAGCAGCCTAGGTACACTGCAGGCCCGATTCTCCACAGGAGAACCTATCTGTGTGTGTGGGTCCTGTGCATCTCCCAGTGGGAGCTGGGCCCACGCCTCACAGAACAGTCTACTACATCACTCCCCTTGTTTTTAGTTAGGACTGCTATAGATCCCACAAAGCTTGCTGCTTGCTGGTCTCCCACATGACCCTGGGAAAATAATTTGCAAATCTGTTAAAGTACACAGAGCATTATTGTAATCAGTAAGCAACTCACATTCTCAGATTAAGCCCATTGATCACTGTCAGGCAGTAATAATCAAATAGATAACACTGAAAGAACTCTAAGGGACTATTTTGAATCAGGGTCAGACAGCTAAAGGGCCATAAAATTTTGGAGAAACAAACTCATTTCAGGTTTGTACCCTTATCATTTAAATTGTGGGTACTGGCAAAGCAGGTTTCATAGAATTTTATGCATTCTTTCTTAGGCTTGATTGTCCCGGGAAACCTACCCTTTCCAGCACAGGGCCATACTCACCACCAGCATTGTTTCAGACTTAGGTGAAGCAAGGGAAGTAAGGCAGCCAAGAGATTAGGAGACTTCTTTCAGACAGAATGAGGACTCAGGCTATGTTAAAGCTGAGGGATGGGGTTCCATCACCCCCTTTTTCTATAGCCCCCCAAGTCCTTCCCTGAGGGCCTTCCACGTGATTGTCCCTGTCTTAGGTTGATCCTCCCTTGAAGACTCTTACTCATCATTGGCTAACCGACCAAGGAATGGGGACCAGGCAGGGTAAAGTAAAAGGGGAAGAAGTGGTGCTCCTGCCAGGGAGATAAGCTTTGTCTCCTCAGTGGCTTATGGTCCCAAGGTCTCTCACTCAGCCTTGATCATGGGGGGTTACAGCTCCTAAAGCCAGGCAGGGCAGTTCCCAACATCTGATCTCCCCACTTTTTCATTTTTAAATGCTATTGTAGCTGTTAAGCCTGTGAAACCTACTATTTGCTGTTCCTGAATGCAATCTTAAGAAATCAATCTCTCTATATATTATATGGCACAAATAAGGATTAAAACAAAGGGGCATCCATGGGGTTCTAGGACCCTACTTGTAAATTCAGCCCACTGAAACAGTTTGTAGGGTTCAACCATTGAACATTATGGGGCAACAAGGGGTTGTTGCCCTCTGAAGGATGCACTTGAGCCTCTGCCTCTGTCATTGGGGCAGGCCCCAAGCTCCTCTGTTGGCAGACCCAAGCCCATGAGTGACTTGTGTGAGTGTCCACTTTCCTTCTGGTTGTTCAGGGTCAGCTGGGCCATCTGGTCTGTCAGTTGATTGGTTCTCAGCTCCACATAGAAGAGCTTGGTGTCTGTCCCGCTCATGATAAGGCTTTACTCTTTTGGCTGGTAGCCAGACAGGACCTGTAGGGATGGGAACACAAGTATACCCTCTTCTCCAAGTTAAGAGATCTACAGGGTTTTGCCAAGAACCATCTCCCAGTGATAAGATGACTTTGGCACTTTCTTCTGAAAATGTTTCTCAATTGGAGTACAGAGTGATTCATCACAATTTAGAAAATTATAAGTAAACATGGCTAACAATCAAATTTTGGGGAGAGGACTCATGGCTCCCCCTTTTTTGTTTTTTAAGAAGATATTTAAAAGTATGATGAGCCCATTCTATAATTGCCTGACCAGTTGGATTATAAAGTATTCCTGCTTTATGCTTTATATTCCAATGCTGGATATTCCAATGCTGAAGAAAAACCTGAGTAGAATAGGCAAGGTATCCTATTCTACTCCATTATCAGTTTTAATTTGCTGAGGCAGTCCTAAATGATGAAAGGTCTCAAACCAATGGGCTTGTATATTTTTAGCAGATTCTCCTGTTAAGTAGATGCATGTAGGGCATCAGAGTAAGTATCGATAGAAATATGAACATATTTGAATTTTCCAAAGGAAGTGTAATGAGTGACATCTGTTTGCCAAATTATTTGAGAACCTAGTCCTTGTGGATTAACTCTTGTAGATTGGGGGTGTCTTTCTAAGGGCTTGGCAATCAGGATATACTTTAATAATTTTCTTAGCTTGGAAAGACATGCTCCCTGCCATTTCTGCAATCTGCAATGAGTTTAAGAGCAATTGCCCTGGTATTATCAGGACCAGGTAGCTCTTAGGTTCAGAGTTTTTAAGGAAAGTGGGAAAGATGGGGGGTGCTCTGAAAAAGTATGTTTTAGACAAAAATGGTTATGCACCAAGGACCTTTGTGACTCAATTGACTAACCGTTCCCTCCAGAAGAATAGGCAGTTCTTCCCCAAGGAAGCAGTGTTTACAGGTACTGAGTTAAAAAGTGGTACTTAATCTTCTGTGGAGAAGGGCTAGTTCTCTCTGGGAGGCAGTACACCTAAATTTCATTTTTACAATAAAGGGTCACAGCTCCAGCATAAACAAGGAGGATACTTAATATTTCTTTAACATTTCACACCTCCCATCCCACTTATAGCATGCTTTAGATTGACAAATTTATTAACACATTCACAACCTTCAGAAACAGTTTTTTCTCTACTGGCAAATACATTTACTTTTTTTTTTTTAATTGGAGTTTTGACCTGCCCCATTTCCAACCTGGGCCAGTTCACCCCTCCCTAGGCAACCTGGTGGCCTCCCGCTCCCAGGTGGTCACAGTATTGATGCTGAACTTAATGCAGACACCTGAGCGGCATAACGCACTGCAGCCCAGAACTCCTAGGCTCAAGCGATCCTCCTGCCTCAGCATCCTGAGTAGCTGGGACTACAGACACGCTCCATTGAGCCCGGCTGGTCGCAAATGCACCAGTGTGTCTGGGACTGCGCCTGGTGCCAGGGGCAGGGAAGGTCACCCCTAGCACACACCAGGGAGAAAGGGGGGTGAGGGAAATCAATATTCCCTCTGTACCACTGCCCATCCCCAGCAGAGAGACCCAGCCCCCACTCCACTGGCTGAGAGCTTGCACGTGCGGAGGTTGCAGCCGTGCTGCCAGCAAACACACCCACATGGCAGCTGAGCTCACCAGGTGGGCCCTGAGATTTGGCAGCTAGTGCAAACCGTGAGAAGGGCCTAGCTAGTGCGCATCAGTCCCTTCTCTTCCATAATTCTAAATCTAAAGATCCCTTATCTGGGAGACATTCAACGGCCCCAAAACTGCTGAACTAGCTTAAAACATTGCTCTTGTTCTTTAGAGAGCCCATTCCCTACGGTTGAGGATTCACAGGAAAGTGGTCGCAAGAGAGGGCAACCTAGGAAGAAAACCCTTTTCCTCTGAAATCCAACACACCCTTACAGCATTCCTCAGCCTTTACCTGGGTTAATGCAGGCGTACTCCAACCAAGTTGGTAACAACAATGGCTTGTAGCCCTGGGTCCCTGTTTGTGGGCGCCAGCTGACGTGGACCCCACAAGCCGGGGTCTGCATCAGAGAAAGAATTATATATTATACCGGGTATGGTGGGACATGACATGGATTTTAATTGTACTCAAAGAGTAATGAGAGGCCATTAAAGGGCTTTAAAAGGGGAAAGAGGTGCCATGCTCATTCATGTTTAATTATGACACACAAATCAAAATTTCCAGCGGAACTCCTTTGCTCATTCTTCAGTAACATCTTAGTTTAGTTTTATAGTTTACCAAGGCATCTTTCTGTGCCAAGAAATTTAAAAGATGATGACTATTTTTCAAAAGATATTTTAAACAAACCATAATATTTTCACTTGTATGGATTGTAATTTCATTATTAAAATGTAAATTTAAGTAAATATATTTCTTTTTATAATTATCGCTACTAAAATTTCATAATTTTTTAGCTGGTAAGATGCATAAATTGAATCATTTTGTGGTTTTTACAATGGTTTCCTAAGAAAGGCTATTCTGTGTCTCTGATTTTATCTGAATCCACCTGGGAATCAGGAGACAGTCATTGCCCCAGAGTGAATTGCTGTAAATACTTGACTAAATCTCAAAAACCCTGTGTGAAAAGTACTTTGAGCTTTCTGTAATTACAGAAAATTCTTCACCTGTAGAAATAAATTTTGAGTGGCTCTCATTTACAGCACTCTTGCAATGCCACCCATATAACTATTTTCGGGACTTAGAGCAGCAACAGCACAGACTACGTCACTCAGACTGTCTGGATCTTACATATTGCCATACAAAATCTGGACCCCTGAGATGAATAGTCAGGGTTATTTCTGTCTCTTAGAGTCATTACCTTAAGGTAAATCAGTTTTACTATTGTTTTATCACTATATTAAATCTATGTCATTCCATAGTTTAAAAAAAATAGAATATTCAAAATGCTGGTGGAGTAGTGGAAAGCTAAATTCACCTCCTTCTGGGACTAAACTGGAATTACAACTAAATTACAGAGCAATCAATCTGAATAACCAACTGAAGACTACCTGAAGAGAAGTCTTATAACCAAATATTTACAGAAGAAGCCACGTTGAGACTGGTAACAAGGGTGGAGATGCAAAAGGAGCTGGCCTTGCGCCCATGGGCAGCCACAGATGTTCTGGAAGGACAGATCAGCTGCAGGGGATTCCCTTGAGAAGTTGGCCTCCCTCAGCCCAGAACAGCAGAGCTGGGAAGAGGTGCCCATGTAACATTTGGCTTTGAAAAGCCGCAGGGTTTCTATCTGCCAGGTAGAAACAGAGTCTGCTGGAGACACTGGCACTCTCTTAAAGTGCCAATACACAAAATTTCATGCACAGCTATTTATCCTGAGCTCCAGCAGAGGGAGGGCAGAGTAAACTAGAGTCGAGAGTTGAGAGTCTGGTGTTTGTGGCTCTGGAGAGAAAGCTGAAGGGACAGCTGCTGGAATTCTTGTGTTCCATTACCACATATACCATCTTTCTTGGGTAGAGCACACCCCTCCACAAGGCATAGACCTAGAGGCAAGCAGTAACCCCACCCTCTGAACTCCCTGTCACCCCATCCCCCTGTAGAGCTTAGGCCATTCTGAGGACTCAGCTGCCTGAGTGAGAGTGTAGAGGTCAGGGAAGACATAGGGGATGTCAGTGCCTGAGTTGAGCGTGTTTGGGTTGGGACCCATTTCCTACATTTTCCAGTGAACCTGACTGGCACTTCCCCCTCACAGGAAGCTCACTAGTCCCACCCTCTAGGCCCTGGAAGCCCCAATCAGTTGACTCCTTCTAACTCCACCTTGCTGAGGTCAGACAAAATCCAGGACAGATTGAGTTGTGTGAATAAGGGATAAAGACCATCTTCCCTTAAGCTTAACTGGCACCTCTCCCTCCCTGTCCCTTTTCTTCAAGGAAAGTCCACTAGCCCTGTTCTCCCAGCTTCTGGAGGCCCCACCCTGCTGAGTTAGAGCTCCTCTCAAGAGAATCTGGGAAAAAATGAGTTGTGGAGGTCTAGGACAGGGCCACTTTTTCCTTACATGCCTAAGATAAAGCCCTCAATTAACATGGCCAAACGTGGCTAAATTTTGCTCTATTTGGGCCTTATAAACTCTGCTGGCCTCACCAAATAATTCACTGAGACCCCACTTCACCACAAAGTTCTGTGAGTGCCCAGTGGATGACAGCTAGATGTGGTATACCCAGGGGCTTTGGTTGAATAGTCTTGGACCTAGCATTGGCACTGAGTATAGATCTGTATCAACCTGATGAACATCACTCATCTCTAGCCAGTGATTCACTGAGAACTTACCTCATGCAAGTCAAATAATGCCAGAAGCCTAACAGGCAGCCTGTAGGTGGAGACAGGTGAGGGTGGATCTTGGGGTGCCTTGGGACTTTTGCTGACCTATCCTCAGGCCTTGTGCTGGTAAAAGCCACTCTTGGTGCACGTCTTTGTTATTCCCACACATGCCAAGGGTCAGCAGAGGCAGCTACAAATTATGCATTGCTTTGTAGTGACAGTTGGCCCCAGGACCAGTCACAGGCGGCACTGAACATTGACTTGCACCAGAGTCCCTCCCAGAGGCCTAGGCATCCACTGGACAGTTTCAGACAACATCAGAGGAAGCTTCACAAGTGGCATACTCAAAAAGAGATCTCAACAGGCACAATCCCCTGCTGAGGAGAATTCTGCATTGTGTGGTCAGTACCTGCACAGCAGCTTACATGCTGTGGTCAGGGCCTCACATTCAGCCAGCCTGAGAGTTGATTCTATGCACAAAGGAGCCAAGAGCAATCAAGACTCAATTACAACAGAAGGGCCAACATGACCCAAAAAGGACATTCCTGGAGCACCCTGCTCAGGTGATGGAAGAGACTGTGTCACTGGACCACACAGGACACATACTACAAAAGGCTACCTTAACAAGAATGAAAGTGATAGCAAATCTACCTAATGCATAAGACAAAATGGGGAGACCAGAAACATGCCCCAACTGAAAGAACAAGAGAATGTTCCAGAAAAAGAGCTAAATAATATGGAGGCAAGCAAATTATCAAATACAGAGTTCAGACAAATGGGTATAAGGATACTCAAGGAACTTAGATCAACAATGTACTTAGTGAAAAAATACAACAGTGTGAAAAAAGACATAGAAACCATAAAATAAGACAAGTCAAAAAAGAAGAATCTGGTGGATGAAGCAGAAGACTGAATTAGCAATTTGAAAGACAAGGTATAAAACTATAATTAGAACAGCAAAAAGAAAAAAGAATAAAAATTATAGCGATAGTTTAAGGGACATTTGGGACATCATTAAGTGTAACAACATTCATATAATAAGGATACCATAAAGAGAAGAGATCAAAGAAGAGATCACATGAGACCAGGAACTACACAGAGGCCCAAACATGAAGAACTCAAGCCCACACCAAGACACATCATAATTAAAATGGCAAAGCTTAAAGACAAAGACAGAATCTTAAAAGCTGCAAGAGCAGCTTACCTACAAGGGAGCTCCCACAAGATTGTCAGCAGATTTCTCAACAGAAACATTGTAGTCCAAAAAGAACTGCTTGAAATATTCCAAGTGATGAAAAGCAAGGATCTACAACCAAGACTATTTTACCCAGCAAGACTCTCATTTAAAATTGAAGGAGACATCAAGAACTTCCCCGACAAGAAAAAGCTAAGGAGTTTGCTACTACCAAACCAGTATTACAAGAAATGGCAAAGGGCCTGCTTGAAGGAGAAGCAGAAGGAGGAGGAGGAGAAAGAACATAGTTAAAAGAATGAAATGGTAAAATATATGTACCTATCAATTATCACATTAAATATAAATGGTTTAAATGCTCCAATTAAATAACATGGAGTAGCTGAATAAATTAGAAAACAATTTATATATACTGTCTATGAGAGAGAGACCTACCTCAGAATAAAAGATACACACACACTAAAAGTGAAGGTATAAAAAAATTTCATGCAAAATGAAAAAGAAAAGTAGCTGGGGTAGCAACACTTATATGTGACAAAATAAACTTTAAAACAAAGGCTATAGAAACAGACAAAGAAGGATACTACATGACAAAGTGAGCAAGCCAACAAGATGATCTAACTCTTATAAACATTTATCAACCCATTCACAATTGCTCCAGAAAAAAAAAAACAAACACCTAGAAATAAATTTAACCAACTATGTAAAAGACTTGTACTTGAAAAATTATAAGACACTGAAGAAAGAAATAAGTGGAAGCATATACCATGGTCATGGATAGGAAGAATTAACATCATTAAAATATCCAAACTACCCAAAACAATCTATAAGTTCAATGAAATATCTGTCAAGATACCAATGGTGAATCTCACAGTACTAGAACATATATTCCAAAAATTTATATGGAACCACAAACAATCCCGAATAGTCATAATAATCTTAAGAAAGAAGAACAAAGTTGGAGGAATCATGCTACTTTATATCAAATATACTGCAAGGCCATAGTAATCAAAACAGTGTGGTACTGAAATATAAAGATACATATAGATCGATATAACAGTATAATAAGTTCAGAAATAAACCCAGGACTTTACAGTCAAAATATTTGACAAAGGAGGCAAGAACACACAATGGGGTAAAGATAGTCTATTCAATTAATAGTGTTGAAAAAATTAGACAAGTAGGTGCAAAAAATGAAACTAAACCAACTTCTTACATCACACATGGAATAAACTCAAAATGGATTAAGGATTTAAATGTAAATTGTGAGACCATTAAAATTCTGGAAGAAATCATAGGCAGTAAAATCTCAGACATTTCTCACAGCAGTACTTTTTCTGATATTGTCTTGGGCAAGGGAAACAATAAAAGTAAACAAATGGGACTATAGCAAACTAAAAAGATTTTCACAGCAAAGGAAACCATCAACAAAGTAAAAAGACAACCCACTGAATGTGAGAACATATTCACCGGTGATATATCTGATGCAGGGGTGTACAACCTTTTGGTGTCTCTGGGTCACACTGGAAGAAGAAGAGTTTTCTTTGGTCACCCATAAAATACACTGTGACATGTAAACACAAAAAAATTCTCATAATGTTTTAAGTAAATTTATGATTTTGCATTGACCCACATTCATAGCCATCCTGAGCTACATGCAGCCTGTGGGCCACAGGTTGGACACCCCTTCAAAGGGTTAATATCCAAAATTTATAAAGAAGTTATACAACTCAAAACCAAAATAACAAACAATATGATTAAAAAGTGGGTAAAAGACCTGAATAGACACTTCTCTAAGAAAGACATAAAGATAATCAATATACATATAAAACATGTTCAACATCACTAGTCATCAGAGAAATGCAAATTAAAACCACAATGAGATACCATCTCACACCAGTCAGAATGGCTACTCTCAACAAATCAACAAACAAGTGTGTTGGCAAGGATGTGGAGAAAAGCGAACCCTAATGCCCTGTGCACTGTTTGTGGAAATACAGATTGGTGAAGCCACTGTGGAAGCAGCATGGAGACTCTTCAGAAAAGGTAAACTGGAACTGCCCTATGACCCAGTGTTGCACTTCTGGGAATATATCCAAAGAAACTCAAAATACTGATTTGCACCCTATGTTCACTACAGTGTTATTCACAATAGCTATGATCTGAAAGCAGCCCAAGGGTCCATCAGTAGATAAGTGGATAAAAAAGCAGTGGTACATTTACACAATGGAATACTACTCAATCATAAAAAGGAGGAAGTTTTACCATTTGTGATGGTATGGATGAACCTGAAGAATATCATTCTAAGTGAAATAAACCAGTCAGAGAAAGGAAAATACTGTATAATTTCACTCATATGTGGAATCTAATGAACAAGATAAACTAACAAAAAATAGAAACAGACTCATAGACAGAGAACAGACTGCCAGGTATTTGAGGGTGCTTGTGGGGATGAATGAAAGAAGTAAAGGGATTAAGTAAAGAAAAAGAAAGAAAGAATCATGGATATACAACAGTATAATGACTGTCAGAGTGAAGGGCAATGAGGGAGGTAGAAGAAGGTAAAGGGAGATAAATAGTGAAGGAAGGAGACTTGGCTTCAGGTGATGAATATACAGTACAATATGATGCATTGTAGACTTGTATACCTGAAACCTACATAACTTTTAATCCATGTAACCCCAATAAATTCAATAAAACAAAATGAAAGAAAGAAAGAAAGAAAGAAACTTTGCTAATAACAATATTACAGCCAGATATTTGCAGCTTTGTCTCTCAGATCACATGTACAAAGTTTCTTCTCCAGGGTATGATACTTAAGAGCATAATACTAAGATGTAAGTATGCACAAGTTTACATTTACTAGATAATACCAAATTTTCTTCTCAATTATGTTTACTCCTACCAGAAATGTAAGAATTCTGCAGCTCCACATTCTTGCCTTTAGTTGATAGTGTTAAGATTTAAATATATATATATATATATATATATATATATATATATATATATATATCTGTTGGGAACCACTCTGCTTGGTATCAGAAGCTGTAACCCCCACCTAGGCTAAGGCTGAGGGAACGACCTTGGAACTGTAAGCCAGCAAGGAGACAAAAGCTTATCTCCCTGGCAGGAGCACTGCTTCTGCTCTTTTTACTTCACCCTGCCTGGTCCCCAATGCTTGGTTGGTTAGCCAATGATGGGTAAGATTCCCCAAGGGGGGAACGACCTAAGACAGGCACAATCACGTGGGAAGCCCCCACGGAAGGACTTTGGAGGCTACAGCAAAGGGGGTGATGGACCCTCACCCCTCGGCTTTGACAAAGCCTGAGTGCTCATTGTCTGAGAGAAAATCTATTTGCCTATTTGTCTGTAATTTTCTACAGAACTAGGATAAAGGATTATCTCCCTAGCTTCATTATGAAGTAGATTAGATTAACCAATATTCTAGCTTTGAAGTACCCTTGATTGAGATGCATTACCTTTCATTTTATACCACTGGTAAGTGTTAACCATGCTTTATATGGGCTTTTACTCTATATTCATGAGTGAGATTGGCTAACACTTTTTAAAAACAGCTTTATTGAAATGTAATCCACATACCACATAACTCACCCATTTAAATTATAGGAGTCAGTGGGTTTAATATATTAGCTGAGCCACTCAAACTAATATTTTGAGAACATTTTTGTCACCCAAAAAAGAAACTAGCTACTCACTAGCAGTTGCTCCCCTTCTTTAGCCCCTGGTATCCTCTCATTTACTAACAGATGTGTAGAGGAAACCCCATATACTTTTGTCAATATATGCAGGAAGAAATATATAATGTTAATCTATGTTCTTAAAGCAATCCTCTAAAAAACTAATCACCATAATCATCGTTATCATCATCAGAAAACATTGTAATTCTATCTACTAATCTGTCTCTGACCTTAATGTCAAATATGGAAATGACTCGACTGAATTACATTCAGATTAAATGAACACAAAGGCCTAATATAAGAAAAAATCCTTTATGTTTTGATGCTGCTTTTACCATATAAAAACATAATACATTTTATGCTATAAAGTATCTTTTAATAATGCTTATATTTTAAAATATGAAAAATAAGTTGATAATATTTGACAAAGGAGGCAGCAACATAAAATGGAGTAAAAATAGCCTCTTCAACAAATGGTGTTGGGAGAGCTGGACAGCTACATGCAAAAAAATGAAAATAGAATAGCAACTTACACCTCATACAAAAATAAATTCAAGGTGGATAAAAGACTTAAATATAAACCATGATACCATTAAAGTCCTAGAGGAGAATGTAGGTAGGAAAATCTCAGATATTTCACACAGAAACTTTTTTACTGACATGTCTCCTAGAGCAAGGGACATAAAGGAAAGGATGAACAAATAGGACCTCATTAAAATAAAAGCTTCTGCACAGCTAAAGAAAACAGTATCAAAATAAAAAGAGAACCAATTGTATGGGAAAACATATTTGCCAATGATACTTCAGACAAGGGCTTAATCTCCAAAATATATAAAGAACTTACATGACTCCACTCTAAGAAGACAAGCAACCCAATTAACAAATGGGCAAAAGACTTGAACAGACACTTCTCCAAGGAGGACACACAGAGGATCCAGAGACATATGAAAAGACGCTCAATATTGCTAGGTATCAGAGGGATGCAAATTAAAACCACAATGAGATACCACTTCACACCAGTCAGAATGGCCATCATAAACAAAGCAACAAACAACAAGTGTTGGAGAGGTTGTGGAGAAAAAGGAACCCTAGTGCACTATTGGTGGGACTGCAGACTGGTACAACCACTGTGGAAAACAGTATGGAACTTCCTCAGAAAACTAAAAATGGATCTGCCTTTTGACCCAGCAATTCCACTGCTGGGACTATATCCTAAGAAGTCTAAAACACCAATCCAAAAGAACCTTTGCACCCCAATGTTCATAGCAGCAAAATTTACAGTAGCTAAGTGCTGGAAGCCACCTAAGTGCCCATAAGTAAATGAATGAATCAAAAAACTATGGTACATTTACACAAAGGAATTCTATGCAGCAGAAAGAAAGAAGGAGCTCCTACCCTTTGCAACATCATGGATGGAACTGGAGAGCATTATGCTAAGTGAAATAAGCCAGGCAGTGAAAGACAAATACCATATGGGCTCACCTTTAACAGGAACCTAAACAACAAAACAAAGAAACACACAAAATATAGTCAAAGACAGTGAAATAGAGGACAGGCTGAAAGTGACTAGAGGAGAGAGAAGAGGGAGTTTCGGGGGGAAAAGGGGAAGGGTTTAAAGGAATAAAATCAAAGGACACATGGACAGAAACTAGGGGGAGGGTGGTAATGGGAGGGAAGTGGGGAGGGATGGGTGGGCGGGCTGAAATGGGAGTAAAGGGGAGAAAACTTTACTTGAACAATGATTAAAATAAAAATACATACATACATACATACATACATACATAAAATCTCTTAAGAAAAGTAAGTTGATAAAATCTGTCAAAAACATCTATAAGAAGAAAGTTATAAAATAGACAGGGAGTAAATGATATAATGTTTCTCTTACTGAAAATAATTGTCTCTTTCTCACTATTTTTATTTAAAAAATATGATTAGCTGATTGTCTTGTCAAAATAGTACTATCTAAAAATCCATTGAATAGTTAGTAAATATTTCAATCTTCAGCACATTTCCTTCTTGTGCTTTACTAATAAAAAACAATTCATAGTTTTGACTAATCTCCTGTCTACTTGAGAAATCACTACTGATCACCTATTAATTGCTAGGAGTTCTGTTGAATCTTGGCAATTAAAATATGTACCCAACATGGTACCTGCTCTCCAGGGGCTCACTCCAAATGGCAATAAGCAATAACAAAAGTATTAAAATAAATTCTGTAAATAGAAGTACATACAACCAAGAGTGAGAAATATGAGGAAGCTTTTAATTTTGTCTGAGAAGTTTGTAGAAGTGTTGACGGAATGGTGAAAGTGATATGTTAACTCAAGTAAGAGCACGCTAGGAGATCAAAGAGAAGGAAATGCCCACCAGAAGAAATAACCTGTGGAAAAGAATCAGCTAGAAATTTGTCAACTGGTACTTTACATTACAAAATCTTTAACTGCAGTAACACTTTCTAACTAAAAATCAGATCTGGTTAGGTTTTTTGTTTAATCACTTTTTTCTATATGTCTGTAATTCAACTCTATCAACACATTTAATGCCTTCTTTTACTCCTAACTCATCAGCCTTTAATGCCTGATTTATCTGAAAATGAATTAAACTCACAAAAATGTTTCATGTTTTCAATGTCAACATTTTTCATTATTTTAAAAATTTGACTTCTGATGATATTGCTGTCTGTACTTCATAAATCTGATTTTTATACATTTTATTTTTATTGATATTACAGCCCATATGCTTGGTTAATTTCATTTTACAATTGCCTGTGATAGTTTATAAATATAAATGAACCTTACCTGTTGTTGCAGTCTGAGCTCTCTAGAAATTAGACTGATTATCACGTAGGACATTTATTAGCGAATGCTCTAAGGATCAACACTCAAAGGAGAAGATGGAGACAAACTTTGGTAGAGAAAGAAGTTAAGCTGTGATTCAGACACAACAAAGACCTCAGCCAATCCCAGAGTGAGCTTTGAAAGTGGCATAGCTCTTCAGGGTTGGTGTGAGGAGGGGGAAGAGGGTCACATCTCTATATTCTTGCATCAACCAAACCTCGGATGTAAGCTACTTCCCGAAAGGGGCATGGCAATGGTTGAAGTGGCTTTCAAATGAAGGTAACTCCCAAAGATGTCTGCCAGCTGCTCTCCATCAACTAATGGAGTTAAATCCTTCAGTCTGGAGTATTGACTGCAATACAGGGTTAGGTAAAAGTAGGTTCACAGTTGTGAGTACATGAAACACAGAGTTCATTCTTGTATTATTATCTATTTAATTATTGTATTATTTTTCTGTATTATTTGTCTTCTTATTATTGTTATTTAATATCCTTGCTTATTACTTATCTTTTAGGTAGTGATGGCTGGTAATTTAACAAACAACAGTAAGCCTACTTTGTCCATGTCTGTATAAGCCTTGTGCCTGTCAGGTGCACATCTTCCTAACAATTTAGGTAGCAGCCCCCCCATGATTTTGGTGAGCTACTTTTCTGTAAGAAAATTAAAAGGGTAAGGTAAGCAGAACAGATTAGATGGCCCACCAATGAAGCTGGGACTTGAGGCCATAATGAAGAATTGTCTCATTCTTCTAGAATGTAACCTAGAGTCTCCTCACCTTCAGCTGAACCTCTGCCATCTCGATGGCTTGCATGGTGGCTTGATCCAGACCTTCATTCCTGGGCTCAGACCCTTTAATCACCAAACTCTTTGCAAGCATTGAAACAGTAACTTCCAAGTAAGTAAAATATTGATTTACTAAGAAATTGAGAGAATGTAGTGGGCGTTGACTGTTTGTGTACAGATAAGGTCTGAAACTAAAAAAAAAAATTGAAAAAATGTGATATAAAAAATACTTTCAAACTCTGAAGAAAAATAGCACATAAATTGGCTGCCATATTTGAGTGTTGTTACTGAAGGACAGAACATGGGAAAGAAGGGAATGGTAGGGTGGAGGACCACAGGTTTGCAATAAAACCTTTAAATACAACTGTGTTTTTTTATAATTATTTATTTATTTTTAGACAGAGGGGAAGGGAGGGAGAAAGAGAAGCAGAGAAACATCAATGTGTGGTTGCTTCTCCCATGCTCCCTACTGGGGACCTGGCCCACAATCCAGGCATGTACCCTGACTGGGAATTGAACCAGCAACCCTTTGACTCTCAGAGCAGTACTCAATCCACTGAGCCACATCAGCAGGGCATAATTGTGTTTTTGAATGATGTACACATATTACCCTAATAAAAGTAAATATAAAATAAAAATTAGTAGAATTTTATAAAAACAACTGGTCCTCCTAATTTAAGAAATTTTACAAAGAAGTTTTAAATATAAACAGTGGATAACAGAACAGAAAACAATGAGGTTAAAAATTTATGTGCCAATTAAATGCTTATACAATGTTGAAGCCAGCCACAGTCATACTTTTTCATTACTGAAACAAAACTATAAAGCAAGCAAAATTACATAATTAACCCACAAGTGTACAGGTTCTCCCTTTGATCAGTGTCCAATTCTACAATTATTTGGAAATGTGCTAATTAATTTATCTCTGGCCTCCAAACACAGGTATTCCTAAACTCCATGTAACATAAATTTAACTAAACGGTCATATGACAGATATTAGCATTATCTCTACAATTATAAAATCACTTTTGAGCAACAATGAAGTACCCCATTTCAGTCTTTTTCTCAAATTTTATTTAGAAAGTTCGGTGAAACATGTTTTCAGTTTAGAAATATTTTCATCTCACTATAATTTAACATTTAAAAAATTTAATAATTTTTGATTTTCAACAATAAAATTTATAAAAATAATTTTACATTTATAAAATGAATCATTTCACAATAAATTATTCATTTTTATTACATGAAAAAAGTTTGTGCTAAATAAAGCAATAACTTTATCAATATTTGAAAATATCAGTTCCTTTCATCTAGCGTTTTTTGGAAGTATACAAAACATATTACAAATTCCCTGACCACAGTTATTAAAACAAAATTGTTGGTAATAATTTGTAAAACATAACTATTTAGTAAATATATCAGATAAGTTAAAGGGCTTACTAATATAGATTTGTTTTATATTTTAATTTTTTTAATATCTTCTAAGAGCCAACACAAAAAAGCAAGCAGAAATCTACAAACAATATTTATATTTATAAAAATCAAAACATTCTTATTCATGACAGAGATACCAAAGTAAATTTCTAAGAAAAATGTAAGTTAAAAATAGTTTTCTCTTTCTCTCTCAAAGATTTCACAGTTGCACAAAGCTGCCAGCTATTGAAAGAATTTATTGATTCTATTAAATCAATCATAACTTCTAAGTAATCATTTTCTATTTCCAGAGTTCAATTTTACTTTAAGAGTCAGCAAGTTAGTTAACATCTACTGAATCTTTTTATTTGTAGGGTAAGTGGGGGTTATAAAATCATAATCTTAGAAATTTTGAAAGGCCCTGAAAAAATCATGTAAATCAGTATCTTACAACTTGAGATAACTTCTTTATATCCTTAATAGTTATTCAACCAGTTGTTCCCTGCTTCCACTAATAGAGGATGAGAGAGAGAGAGTTTTATTGATTACTGGTTTACAAGGCGACCCATCATTAATTGTTTTTAAATAGGCTCCAGCCTTACATGATATCAAATAGTTTAGGTCTCCAATGAACTGTACTCCTCTGTTCAGAATTAGACATTTAGTATATCCTTGGGTTGCTGGAGTTTTGAAAATCTGATCATTAATGGTTTTTTTGTTTTCATTATAACCCAACTGGTGTAGTTTTTATTTTCTTTAATTTGTTTAAAATATTTTTTAGGGGTAAGACTCTTATTCAAAGTATAAAAATGGTTTCTTATTGTGCTGCAACAATTTGATACTCATAACTTACATGTAAATATGTGTTATAGGTAACATGACAGATAGTATTAGATCAGTAGTCAATTGCATATATTTAAAAACCATCACAAGAAGCTTACAGTTTTCATGCCACACCAAAAATATATTTATTCCTATGAAAGTCAACCAGACCTGGGTTTAAATGTGGCTCTCCTACTCTTTAGGTTTATGAACTTCAGTTACATTATTTAAACAACCTAAGTTATGGATTTCTTTATGTATAACAGAAAGATAATAATATCTCTCTTCAGGGTTGTTGTGAGGACAAAATGAAGTAACACATGTGTTACAGAAAGATGGCTAATTTGTCTCCAAGTATTAGTCCCCAGAGTTGTAGCTTTGGTTGACCTAAGGCTTTCTTCCTACTCTCCCAAGCTCCCTGAGAACTGGATGTGGGCATGTGCCAAGTTCTAGTCCATGAAGGATGACTTCCACATTGTTTTAGAATAGAGAAATAAACCTCTTTCTTGGCTGAGCCACTGTTTTAGGGATTTCTTTTTACAGTTTAGCCTGTGATCCATCTGGTAAAACTAACACCTTTTATCATATGATACACCTTCAAATATAGTCAAATTTGAAAGAATATCCAGTCATCCTTGGAATGGCTATTTATATTTTTCTAAACTTAAAATAAGCATATTTAACTGTGGGCCAAAAAGACACTTCCAGATCACAGGACATCTATAAGTGATCTTCAAAGATCTATGCCTTATTCTATGGCAACTGCTGTATTTTTTCTAATTTGCAAGTTTAAAGTTTACTAAAAACTTAGTTCACTGTATATTAATCTGAAATTTCTGATCTAATATTCACAGTCAAAAAGAACACTTAGTTCTATGTGAAATAACAATGAAGCAGTTATTTACAGGTTTAAATTAATATTAAGGCAACAAATGAAAGTAGTACATAAGATTTGACTGCTTAAGGTACAGTGCTAAGGAAGCTGGAAAAATCATATGATATAAACACATCAAAACTCAAATAATACAGTGGTTTCAACTGACAGTTCCAGATAATAGCAACAACAAACAAAATGAGCCTAAAAACAAGAAAATAGGTTACCATCTTACAACAGCACCATGAAGAAGCCTTGGCTAAGAGTTTGCCAAAAGCACTATCCTGAGACATTTCAAGACCAGTAATTTTTCACATTTATTCAGTGCTGTTCAGAAGTAAACATTGCTTCACAATTGCTTTTGTTTGGAGAGAGACTGATGTGAAATAACTGAAGCTTGGTTTGCAGCTATTTTGTATTGTTCTTGTCCAGAGCCTTGTGGTGGGGAAGGGAGTGGGGTTTCAGGAGTTGCTAAAAAAGAATCAGAGAATTGTATGTGATGGTGACAGTCACCCTGACCCATCACCCCATTAATGCCTGCATGACACCAATATGCATTATTTTACTTTGGATATGTTTTTTAAAAATCATATGTAAAGTAGTGGTTTATCTAATACATTTTCAGCTCACTGACATACCAATAGAGATGCACCCCTACCTTACCTCACCAAATAGATTAATGGACTAGATTATTGTTGAAAATCTTTAGAATACTTCAAAGGTGTTTTCTGCTTTTCTTAATAACATTTGTGAGCGTTTGACTGTCTCCCACACCCAGCAGAAAAAAAGTTAATAAAATGAATTAACAGAATTAACAGTGTTTTTTCAAATATTAGATTACAATTGTTATAAACATTTCAATATAAAATGCACAGAAAAGAAAATATATTTGATTTGGATTCTACTAATTCAAACATATTAGATGACATAAAAATAAATGTAAGATACTTTTCAAGTACTTTCAAGTCTATGTTGCAGTTAAGGCATTTGAAAAATACTGGCTTTGTCACTTCAAAATTACACCATTATAATTGTGCTTGCCTGTCACTTCTTTATCAATGTAAAGAGCAAACCTAGTAATTAGAGTATTTCATTGTCTAAGTAGTATTTCTTCCTATTACAAACTTTAATCATATAAAATAATCAAGAGCTTTTCTATAATTTTTAAAAGCAAAGTATTTTACTATTCATATTTATTGTTCTACATATTTAACAGCATAAAAAATATTTGATGATCAGACTGAAGCACTGCAAACATTATAGATTTTTTTTGTCCAAAACAGTTTTTTAAAATTCTAGAAAAACTTTAAAGGTATTTTCTAGAATTCAAAGACAAAATTCTAGAGTTTTGAGGATAGTCCATTTTTGCTTGGTTTTCTTAACTAAGATAACTTTAGTATTATTAAGAAAGGATTAGCAATGACTTAGGAATAACAGTTTTAGATAGTTTGACAAAAGAATAAACAAATTGCTTTAAAAATGATTTCTAGATATTTAGGATAGATCTGAAACTGCAGAGAGCTACTCTAAAAGACCAAGACTGTATGCACAAACTTAAATGTTTCTGTTCATGTGTGTCTGATGTTTTGTTTTGGATAATATACACACTATTCTAAATGAGCACAAGCAAAGCTTTTCTTTAAATGATTCTTATCAAATATGTTAGAAGAGGTAAAAATAGGAAAATGTGATGATGAGAGTCTAAAACAAATAAGATCAATAAACATGCTTTTAAACTACTAGAAAAGCAGCATTTAAAAAGTAAAAGATTCAACCACCAGCAGAATTGTTAAACTTTCTTGCCAGTTGATGACTATAATGCTTAATATATTGTTAGTGTGTTTTATTTTCTGACTGTATGAATAACTGATCTTTAAGATCAGTTTTTTTTTAAAGAGACATAACTCCCTCGTGTGATGTTGGGCTTGCCTCTTTCTGCTGTTGAAAACATGAAAATGTTAACATCTGCTTCGCAAGGATGGTACCAAAATAATGTCTCTTAAGAACCCTGGAAGCCTCAGGTTAAATGTGCCATACTATTTTCAAAATTTTTATTTTTTCTATTAATTTCATTTCTGCCTCTGTCATATACTCAAACACCTTTATGTTCCAGATGCATTTTACACATAGGTATGCCAATGCTTGTAACTAAAAGGTAGATGTGAAAATATGCATTTTTGTGGCCTCTACTTTCCTTCCACTAGGTAGGAGTCAGGTAGTACTCACTGAATGGTTACATTACATTGAACATTTAGGTAGAACAACATTGTAACTAGTTATTAATGGCTATTGTAAATTCAGTGAGAATACAGGTATGCATAATAATTACATCATAATAACTCAAGACACCTCAGTAAGGTAGCTGGCTTAGTGTTCACAGACAATAGATCAAAGGTAAATCTGGGATTCATTAGTATACATTTAGTGGCAATTAATTCTTAATATTTGGTCAAATAGAGATTTTTATCTCCAGGATAGCTTATAGAAATAGAATCTGTGTTAAATTTGTGATCATATCAGATTAACTTAGTCACTAACAACTCCTAGTAATTATATAGTAATTTTAGTTTCAAAGATTTTCCCAAGCAGCCCTCACGGTGCACAATTCTGATATGCACAAGTCTCAGTCATCAGTTAATGGCACCAGTCCTGCAAAAGCATGGTTCAAGTTCCAGTCAGCATGGTGACTCATAATTAACTGTGAGTACCACATAAGCACAAGCTTCACTGCGAATGCTCCAGTCTCAAATAATTACCTAAATAACAGATGTCTTGTGATCAGTGACCAGTCACATCTCATCTTTTATTCTGTCACTATTTTATTCATATTGGAACATATTTTATTCACTTCACACACTGACAACAAAGTTGTATTAAAGTTGCCTCCTTGTCTCCCAGTGATAAATCCATGTGACATTTTACAAAAATAGGCAATTGAAAGGGAATTGGCTCAAAACAATTAAAGTGCAGCAAAGAAACAAAAAGTGATAATCCTGGAATCAAAATTCAAACTGAACATAAGTGGCATTACGGAAGATAGTAACCATGGGAATATGGACATGGCTGCTATTTGAGTCCCTAAATTTGAAGGCACACTTGTCAGCATTCAGCATGAGTGAGGAGACTGGCTATGTTGTAAGGACAAAGATGCCCCAGAGGAAATGAAACTGGCAAAAAGACTTCACATTAAATGGATTCTCAGGGATATTTCAAGACACTGAAAATGCCAAGAATGCAGCATAGGCTATATAGTCAATAATACTGTAACTATGTCAATAACTATGTATGTCAATACATGTATCTACATGTATATGTACCTACATTATACATAAATATATGCATAATATGTGTATAGTCAATAACTATGTATGGTGCCAATTGGGTACTGAAAATATCAGGGGGAGCACCTTGTAAAGTATATGATTATTTATCCACTATGCTATATGCCTGAAACAAATACAAAATAATATTGAGTGTAAACTGTAATTAAAAATAAATAAAATGAGGAAAAAAATGCAAAAGATAAAATGTTGGAAGCTGATTCAAACTTCCAAAACAGTTAACATTCTCCAAGCCACAGAAAAGATCACCAGTTCTTCTTATAAATTATTATCAGAGGAGGAGGTAAAAACACTGTTCAAACTATGCTTCTTAAATTTTTTACAAAGAAATAAAACATTATACTCCCCAGTGTTTCTAATCTCTTAAATTATGATACACAAAATAAATACTAGGATTACTGTATTTTTCAACTTCCCTATATTTTTTTAATTTAATTTATTTTATTTTTCAAAATTCCCTATATTTTTATAACATATATGCAAAAGGGTTCTTAATGTTTTGGCAAACATTTTTGTTTGTTTTTTACTGAGGTATAATTGACATATAAAATTATATGACAAAAAATTTTAAATATCACAAACTATAATTTTCCCATTGATTATTCATATTTCTTCGCATAGTTCCAGTTTGCATAGTCATTTTTATGAGCCTGTATACCAGCAAAACTAGGGCTGCCTGTGCATTATTTTCTGCTCCCAAATCTATGCTGTGGAAAGATTTAGATACTCATAGCTCCATTGTACAGAGCAAATTCATGCCTAAGGAGGATAAGTGACTTGCTGAATCTCACAATCCCTCACAGCTGAGTCCTGCAGAGAACACTGTAGCCCTGTCTTGTAGTTTCTGGGTTATAATAGATTCTTTCCCCAAATTTCCTCTTTTTCTCAGGTAATTAAGTTTAGGACATATTACAGTTGATAAGTAGACCAGATACTTACAGATCTGGTCTGTATGAACCAGTGTTGACATAGGGCCTAGAAGTATGGTTTGTCCAGTTAATGGATCTTGAGATAAATGTGGATGCATTGGATGATGGACATGGCTAACGTCATTGGAAGCACCTACAGAAGATAAAAAGATGGTTGCATTAGTGATATTTAATCAGAAATGGTGAGTTTACCTTGGAACAAATGGTTTGATTGACAGCTTGAATATTGCTATTTTTGCAAAGTGCTTTTTGGGAGTTCAAAAGTAAATTAATAGAACCACTGCCATATTAAGGACAATGTCAGCTTTCACCGTACATTGGCTGGATGAATGTTGCATCATGTTATGTTGTATATTAATAGTGGACCTTGTGCGCTGTTTCCTGGAATCATTAGGTCGGCTGCCTGTTGTTAAAGCAATTCCAAGAATCACTTACCTCAAGTTTATAGTATTTAGGATCACCCTAAGAGCATAAACAACTTTTATTTCAGGAAGATATCATTAGGAACACATTAAGCACCAGGAAACTAAAAATAAAACAAAGTGATTTTATAAAGAAATTTAATCTAGATCAGAACACAGAATAAATGCTTTCTTAACTTATTCCTGACATTTACTGCAGTAATAAAATCTCATTTTTTCTTCTCATTGTGTTGTGTCAGTTAATTATTTCAGGAACAAAGTGTTTTTAAGATATTTACTCTTTATATATTTAGATTATGTTTGCAATTCTGATATCCCTGAGCTTTTAAAAGGTGTAAAGGCATAGAAGAGGCATGCAAAAGGCATAGGAATATTAAAAGTACCAAATATATTTCTATTTACTGTATTTGAAGAACCTAAAAATTGGGGTTAGAGAGACTTTGTGGAGCTAGATGGTGGGGGCTAGTAAAAATGGGGATTTGAATTTAAGTCTTTGTCCCCCTCCAATGAGTATTGCAGACTTTCTAAATGTAAAAAATTGAGTTCATTATGTCACCAACAGAAAATAAAAGTGTCAAACTGACTCTAAAGTATATAGTGGGATGATAACAGATGAAATAGAGATTCTCAAAAGCACTCACCACCCAGTAGCATTTCCTGCAGGAGGTTGTCAATTTTAACCATCCCAAAGAGTTTGACAAACTGAATCTGCTCAATCATCTGCCAAGTGATGCTCTGCAGCGTCGGCAGCAGCAACAGCAGCTCCCCGAACCTGCCGCGGGAGTCATACTGCCGGTCGTTGATATAGTCCTCCAGGCTCAGCTGTACCTGGAACCGCATGTTCTTAATCTTCATTGGATCGCTTAGTCCTTTTGCATCTAGAAAACAAATAAACAGAACGGCGTAGAGTGACGTAAAGATTGGATCTTAACAGTGTGTGGCAGTAAATATTCCAAAATTAAAAAGTAGTTTTATTTTCATTGTAATTATTTGAATGGGTCTTTGGAAACAAACCTGGATCAAAAAACACAATTGCCTTCAAACAAGCATATTCATTGTCATCAATCTGAATTTCCTGAAATGGTCGGACCAGCTCATCTAGAACCCGGTTGGCCACACGGCTGATCTCAACTTCACAGCTGTTGCGCTGAATAATGTAGTTGTTTCCTAGAGAAAAAAATATATAAGTATCATCCTCCCCCCAGAATTATCAGATATTGTTTAAATTTTCACAAACTAATATTTTAAATGGCTTTCCCTTGCAGAAACAAATAGTACTTCCTCTCTCAGCAGTGTTAAGTTAGAAAAACTTTAGAATGCTTAAAGGATCAATAACATTGATAATATGATCACATGCATTTTAACAGCCTCAGTCACTGGTGATAACAGTAAAGTACAGGCTAATAAACAAGCTAATATTTGACAAGGGAGAAATGAAGTATAATGATTAGCTTTCTGCTATGTCAGTTATTCACTAGTTTCTTATTCATTAATGAACATAATACAAAATCTAAAGAATGTTTACAGTGGATTAAAAACACTACTCCTTTAGTAGTACAGGTATATTTAGGTATAACTCAATTGAGACACATTTTAACAAACCTAAGTAAATATATTTTATCCAAATCATAATGAGAATGGTATTATAGTATACAGTAAATGCAGCAGAGTGTTCAATAGAGTTTGAGAGCTTGGTATCTATAGTCACATTATGTGGTTTAGAACCCTGGCTCTATACCTCACTAACCCTGTGATCTCAGGTAAACTTTCTCTGCTTCCATTTTTTTTTACTCCCAAAATGGGCTGCAAATAATAGTACCTATCCCTTAAGGTTATTGTGAGGATGAAATGAAATAGTGTTGTTACACATATAAAAAAAACACTGAAAGCAATGCATAAAACATAGTAAGTGCTCGATAATTATTTGCTATTATTACATCATGCTTGATTTATTCATATTTTGGGACAAAATACGTATCACATAGATAGAATAAACAATTCAGTCAATCTATTTCACAGGAGCCAGGGAGAAGTGGAGCTAACAAACAATAGAGGGGTCTTAACTCTTTCCATAGGAAACCTAATTTAATAAGTTAAGTAGAGTAGAGAGATTGGGCACTTAATGAAGACAAAAGCTTTTTCCTTTTCCTCACCACCACGCCCCCCCCCTTTCATTCTACTCTCCACTCTACTTCTAGCTCTTCTGGCACTGTTATTAAACTATCAGAATTTTTCAGACACTGTCATCAATTTTTTTTAAACTTGTGATTTTGTAGCATACCATGGACAATGACATCACAGGAGATACACATACTCATTAAAATGTATCAAATAACATATATTACAATTATTAAGTAGACACAGAGAGGTGTGAAACAACACTGAGACTCCTTAAGATAGTCACACAAATGACTAATTTTTTGTTCTGATGATTTAAATATACCTCAAGATTCTGTTCATTGAGCAACATCTTTCTTTTATTTTTAAATCTCAGTACATTCTGAACATCTCAACGCACTCTGAACCTCCCTGCAATCAAAGCAAGGAAAAATGGGACATAAGTGAGGATATGATCAATTAAACCCAATGTGTGCAATGAGACCACCATTTGCCAGTGTCTGTGAATGCTCAGCACATACAGAATAGATTCTGTGTAAGAATGAAGCATGCATAATTTCTTTCTAAATTAAAAAAAAAACTTACCCAAAAGCAAAATATCTTTATAAACCATGGATCTCTTTGTAGCTCCAAGCAGTAAATGTTCCCCTGCATGAGCTCTCAGCAGGGCCACCTTAATGAAAAATTCCAAGTTGAACAATTAATTATAAAATATGATGATTAAAAGATGGTATTATATGAGTCTGATTAACTTTAAGCCTGAGTCACTTTTTCTGTTGTTTTAACAGACTATAATATTCACAGATAGTTGCCATCATTAAGCCTTCTATTTTCCTATTTTAGAATGTCATAGAGTTTTACTTTTCAAGATTTCTGAAACTAACAAGTCAATACAATGTCAGCAAACAAAAAGATCCAACAGAAATATTAAATATTTTGGAATGAGATAAATATCAAACAAAGCAGAGTTCAAATTCTAGCTTGGCTACTTACTACTTGTTTTACCTTGAATAAACCCAGCTATTTATGTTTGGAATTCATTTGTTTTCATCTGCCAAGTGGAGAAAATGATTAAAATTTCAAACTGTAGATGTGAGGACTGAATGAGAAGATATGTGTAAACACAATCTTTTACACATAATAAACTGAATAAACAAGAGTAAAGCAGGGACCTGTGACATTGTACAGTGAGAATGGAGAATCTGTATTCTAAAGCACTCGGGACTGAACCCATAATTCTTTGTTCTAAGCTCTCAACTGAGTTTTATTCATATACTCAATTGCCTGCTGAAAATCACCACTGGACATAATAGGAAGTGTTTCAAATTTAACATTTCAAAGTAATGCTTCTCTAACATCTCCATCATGGTCCAACATGCTTGTTCATGCCAAAACCAGACTCTAGTTTGATTCTTCTCTGATTGCCCAGCAAACCCTATGTCACCCTAGCCCAAGCCCTTGCCATTCCTCTCCTGGCCTCCACAACATACTCCAAGGACCTCACAGGTATTCCTGCTTCCCTCCTGGTTCCTCAGTCCTAAATCCTTCTTGATAGAGCTTCCAAAGCAATATTCATAAAATAATAATCACTTAATATCATTCTTCCGATGAAAATTCTTTACTGGTTTCTTATTGTCCTCAGATAACATCCAAACTGCCTAAAGAAGGCCTCACAGGTAATAAATAGCTCAACGATTTGTGTCCCACTCACATCTCTGATTTCACCTCTCAACATCTGTTGCAGACAGTTTTCTCCGGGCCCATTTACTCCTGCTTGCCTCAGGGTCTTTGAACATGTTGTTTCTGTGCCCGGAATCAGGAAAAACCTTTTCTGATTCCCAATTTAAAGTATCTGTTACCACTTCACCCCCTGTCATTGTCCAACCAGCCAACCCATTTCATTTTATAGAACTTATCCTCACCTAGAGTCAACTTACTCATAATCCGTATATTTTTATTATCTATCTATCCCAAATGAAATGTAAATTTTATGAGAATAGTGACTCAATCTGATTTGTTACTGCCAAACACTCACAGTTCCTAAAACTGAACAGTAATCCCAATAAATATTTGTTAGATGAACTTACTGAGTGAATTTAATGACTTAGAGTACAGTTTTAAAAATGGTAAAGTGGAGATTATAAAACTTTAAACAGATTTTGAGAGCATTAAGTAGAATAATCTAATGTATAATGCAACTGAAAGCTAATTTACCAGTGCCTTATCCATAATAGCCATTTCAGCAACCATGACTATTAATACTATAGTGTTAATATTAAAGACTGAGTTAGTAAATAAAAACTGCTTTCAACAGGTTCCTGGAATTCAATTTCTCAGTGTTATAATCACTATCTTCATATTTAAGTCAGCAACTTTTTAAGAGGAGTGATAGTAAAAATATAAAACTGATAAATAACATAACCCTACTTATATGGCTTGGGGTGAGACAAGTAGGTTTTAGCAATTTAGCATTATTCACTCTGAAATAACCTTCTGAGCCAAGCTATCTTTATGGTATGTCAATAACCATGACTCACAACAGGAAGGCAGTTAAGAACATTTTGAGAGTGATTTCAGATTTCACAGGATTTTTTTTTTTTTGGTCACTAAGTGAAATGCTCTCCTAGAAACATAGCTGAACTTCCTATGATTACTTTTTTTTCCGATTGTATAAATATTTTGTCAATTTTTACTTTAAAACAATTGTTCTTTTTCATTTTATTGTTTTCATTTTGTTTTTGTGTGCCCATGATAAAGAACACTGGTCAGAGGATGTAAAGATATACACAGGTAAAATATATATCAGAGTTTATTCAGTGTCCAAGAATTGGAGATTTTCAAATTATTTGCACCTGCATGATATTATATACTACTTAGATGGAAGACTTTAAAATGAATCTGAAACTAATCATCTAATCTTCATAGGCTAATTAAGAAATTAAAGTACTAAGAAGAGATCATTATATCTGAATTTTCTCTATTTCTCTGTAGGTTTTAGAGCACAATGCTACAAACATTTTTTCCAGACTTATAATTTTTATACATAATAATAGAATAAAATTGACAATATGCAAGACAAAATTATATATGTTAACTGCACCAAAGTGCCCATAAAACACCAACACAACCTGTATTGGTTTCCATCTAGGAGTGGTCTAGCATTTCTAAGCAATTACACAGGCACCTTCAGTAAACACCCAAACAAAATAATGTACATTTGCCTCCCAGACACTTGCTCTGCCAATCCTTTGTCTCACAATGGCAGGCACTTGTGATCTGTCTTTCTCCCTGGCTTAAGCTTTTTAAAATATGAAAGAGAAGAACAGTGTCATGCTCAACTTCAATCAATAAATAGCATGTCCTACACCAGAAGTCAAATAGCGGTACCTCTTGATAGAACAAAGAGGTGAATGGATAAGAAAGCCAAGCTAATTTCACCTTTGTCAAATATAGTAAGTCTATTATGAATATAATTAAAAGAATACAAAAAACAGGACAAAGTTCACAAAACATTTTTAAAGCATTCAAAATTTCTTTAACTTCTACCTGATCATCCAGTGGTAACTCACAGAAGGCAGGAATATATTTTGCCCATTCCACCAAGACCAAGAGCTGCTGTTTCATAGATTCACAGACATCACCAATGTTTGCAATTTTCTTAACATTTATGTCTGAGCTTGCACCAGGGCTTGAGGCTGAAATCTAATATGAATAAGAACATTATATGAGTATGTCATTTAAAATAATAAATTATCAATACTTCTTTCTTAGATGACTGCATTAAGTAAACATCACTGAAGTGGCACTATTGTCACAGTATCTTGAAATATACTAAATATTTTTAAATTGAGAAATAAAATACATTTCAGTACAAGTTAAATGAAAAACATTCCCTGCACAGCACATGCTGTGGGAGGACTATCTTATTTTACTGGCCACATCTGTAGAATATGTTACCCAATGTTTGGAGAATTGCATAATTCAAAAATGACAATATACAGAAATAATAATATTAATGTGACATATGCTCTGTGTTTTTAATTGAAAAGTGACATTTCAATTAAAAAGTCTATCTTCAATTTGTTGAAAAAGTTTTCAGCAGATAAAGCTTACCAAATGGGGGAAAAAGATTTAAATGAGAAGCCAGAATGATTTATGTTCTATTCTGAATGAAAACCATCAAAATACAATTAAGAAACCAATGTTTGACTCAGCAACACTGAAAAGCTTAACCTATAATAATAATTTTAAAACTATATATAATTGTGAACTATATAAAATTATAAGTGGTGTTAAAACGTCCCTCTTCTGAAGAAATCACTTTCTAAAAGTTCTTAAAATTTTTTCTTGAAATTTTTAAACATGTGTGCTCATGTCTTTCTGTAGTGCATGTGCAATTCCTCACACCTCCCCTTTAAACCATTCTCTAAACACTTTATAGAACCATCAAGTAATCTGATGAACGATGATAGTGGTGAGGTTAACCTCATCATATTACCCTTGGGTTATCAGAAATGAAAGTAGTTGTACTGACTCATTATGGTACTGGTTTAATAGTTAACTATTTCACAATTTGCTTTATAATAGAAAATATCACTAACGTTTCTAATAGGAGCAATGCTAAAATAAACTGTCTTCAAAGAGTTTCTTTAGCTGATCCTTAATAATTTATATTTATGTATGTAGGTACATTTTTAAACTTTAGAACTGATATTCTCATTCTAGAAACTTAAACTTCCTTTTGTGTGTGTGTGTGTGTGTGTGTGTGTGTGTGTGTGTTTAAATTCTGGCTCTTCCCTTAAGTACTTGTTTCCAAAGAAGATGCCAAAGTGAGCTCCTGACTCCAGAAGTCATTTGTGAGGAAGGAAACTCTGATGATATGTCTCAACCAAACTCCCCTAAAATGATAACTGATTTTACACATTCAATCAATCAAACCAAGTATTGCCCCAGAGCACTGTGCTGTGCATTACATATTTTAAGTGAACCTTGTAAATAAGTTTTTTACAATCTTCTACTGAAATGCATTTCATCATTCCATTTCATAAACAGGAACTTGTCCAGGAAATTCAAAGTGAAATCAACAGTCCGATTAATAATTTCAAAGTAAAACTCTTGAATTTGCATAAATGTGATTTATTTTAGTAATGAGCACATTGGAAAGAACTTAGATTATTTTAGCATTACATCTAAATAACCATTTGATTCTATGAAGCAAGGTGGGCTGCTGGTGTGCAGTGGGTACCTGGCGAGACCGGAGCTCTGCCTGCGCCAATGTGTTAATGGAGGGTATGTTGCTGCCATCAAAAGTGCTTCTTCTGGTGCTGATTCTGTCACGTTCATTTTGCACAGCTGGGGAAGAAAAAACAGTGTTTGCTGGCAGGTTGTCTTCAACATATGTCACAAAAGAAATCAGAAAAAAAGAGAAGCGATGTTTCTAAAAGATCTGGGGTTGGGGAGCAATATGACTGAAGATACTTTTCATTTTGTATCACCTTTATTTTTTAAGTACATTTTATTGATTATGCTACTACAGATGTCCCATTTTCTTCTTCTCTTTATCCCCCTCCACCCAGTTACCCCATTTTGTATCACTTTTAAAAGCAGAAAGAGCCAGGCTTGTCACTTGAGTGCTTAAATATTGTCTTTTTGGGATTCCACGATGGCATGCATGTTAGAAAGTGCTGGGTCAACCAGTTCAGCCACACTACATTTCAATAAGATGGCTTTCCATTCCCTGAAAGTTATTAAAACCATGAGATAACTAGAGGGAGAGTATTGCCTGTGAGATTAACCAGGTCAAAGATAAGAGTGCATTCACTGTCAGAAAATGTGAGTCACAGGGTTTGAAACTCCCATTTTCTTACTCTTCTGAATCATGAGCAAAAATGGAAAGTACATTTATTTTAGTTATGGAGATTTTAAAATTGCAATCTCATGTTTGTTATGAAACAATGTTCTCAGGAAAGTTTACACACGTTAATCAAGCAAAAGGTGTAATAAGTAGGGAGTCCCTCCTGAGAAGAGTGAGGTTGGAAACTCTGCATTTAGGAAAGGTGGAGAAATCTCCCATATAAAAAGGCTTAAAGAGAAAACTAGATCGATTTGTTCAGAAAGGACAGAAAGAATAATGTGTATCCCCAAATCCGTATTGAAAACTAAACTGTAAATATAAGGAAGAGTAAGGGGAGATTAACTTGTGTATTTGCCACATAAAGAATAATATAAGTCAGGTGTCAAAGTTGGAATTTAAAACTTAGAAGGTAAAATTATCTGTTAACCAAAAAGAATGAAAAACCAGTCCTATAGCCCCTAAATTAAGTTAGTGCTCTACCTTGCTCTGCTGGAAAGAGAAAGCACTAAACTATCATACATTTTAATGCACTTATTGTTTTAATTAAAAACTCACTGATTTCTATGCCCAAATCTACTATCTACCCAAAATATAATATTGAACATCAAGTCATTTGGAACTGAGAATATTGAATGTTTTGCTTTTAAGGGTGAGTAGTTTTTAAGTTAGAGTGAATCATTAATATTTTATTTTAAATTCATATTTATTATTAGCTTACTCTCTCCATCCTCTTTTCTTTTTACAGAAATTGTCATTGATTTTCAGCCTAAACTAATGAAATATATTTGCAGAGATAAAAATTAAAATGTTAGCTATGCTATTATCAATTTAATTTGCATGGTCAATCTTTAGAAAAATGTAAAAGATATTGCATTTATAATCTTCCTACTGCTATTGTTTCTACATAAAACCATGTTTATATATGTTTCCACCTTAAACTAACCTTGATAAAATGCTATTACTAGAAATAAAAGAAATATAACTACTCTAGAGCCCAGAAGTTACATCCTAATCTATTTAGAAAAAAACTAATGTATTATTCTATAAATAGTAGAAGGCATTTCACTATCTTTGAAAATATTTCATATATCAAATTATATAACTCTTAAAGAAAATATAAGATGGTGACTTGCAAGTTTAAATTGATGAAAATAATTAGCAAAGTATGTAATTAATCCCATAAACTATCAAATATGCCATTAGACATGCCATTTTTAAATAGATAGGTGCCTCTCCTTTAACGTTGTGAACTTTCAGTTGCCTTCTTTTTTGAGACTAACAACCTGAATGAAACAAATGAAACTTTTGCTTCTTTAAAATATTGAATGACAAGGAAAAAAACTAACTGTGTTCAGATAGGTTTGATATATTTTACATTTCTGAAAAATAATGATTTGACTTAATTTAATTTTTTATAGTTTATGAAATGGTTTTGAAAAATATCTTTTGTTCTATGTAAAATTTTGATGTATTTGTTCTATATCTGTGGAGTATGTCATTGCTATTTTGATAGGGATTACAATGAATCTGTAGATTGTTTTGCGTAGTATAGATATTTTAATGATCCTAATTCTTTCAACCCATGAACACCATATATGCTTTCATTTATTTGTGTCTTCCTTAATTTATTTTTCAGTGTTGAATAGTTTTGTGGGTACAGTTTTACCTCCTTGATTAAGTTTATTCCTAAGCATAGTTAAATGGGATTTTTTCCTAATTTCTGTTTCTGATATTTCATTGTCGGTATACAAAAATGCTTTCAATTTCTGAATGTTGACTTTGTATCCCACCATTGTAGAAAGAAGAAACTCCTACCCTTTGTGACAACATGGATGGAACTGGAGAGCATTATGTTAAGTGAAATAAGCGAGGCAGTAAAAGACAAATACCATATGATCTCACCTATAAGTGGAACCCAATCAACAAAAAAACAAATGAGCAAAATAAAACCAGAGACTTAGAAATAAAGTACAAACTGATGGTGACCAGAGGGGAGGTGGTAGGGGAAGGGACAAGCAAAGGAACACGAATAGAGGACTCAGGGGCATGGATAATGGGGGGATTAAGTGTGAGAGTGGGGAGGGATGGGGTAGAGGTGAGCAACTGGGGAAAAGGTGGGGCAACTGTAACCAAACAATAATAAGTAAAAATAGATAAAATTTACAAAAAAAAGTATCTCTTTGTATATGACAGGTGCAAGAAGACACAAAACCTGATAAGCCTAAAATCTTGTAATGACTATTCCCTGCCAAATGTTTAAATGTGTTCAACACCTTTCTAAGTTAACCATATTTAGAATGTAAGATAATAGAGTCAGATTGTTAAAATGTTCACAATGAAATTAGTTCGGAATAAAATAGAGTATCTAGTCTATGTCTCCATCCCTCAATAGAATATAAGCTCCCTGAGGGGGAGAAATTTTCTATTATGTTAATTACTAAAACCTCAAAGCAATATTTTGAAAGTAGCAGTGCTCAATAAATATTTGTCGAATAAATAAATGAATGCATGCAAAGTCAATATTCAGGTAATACTTATGAAATAAAGGTATTCTATCTTAATGACAATAAAAATGAGTTTAAAATATAGTTATAATTTCAACTTATTAATGGGTTTTGCATTTATCTTTCAAACAGAATACTGAGATGATATTTAAGACTACAATTTTGTTGCTACCAGGTATAACACAGTAGTAAACAGCATGGTATCTGAAATCAGACAGCCATCATACAAAGACTGGTTATACTACTTACTAGCTGGGGGCCAGTGTCCTAGTGTAAATTCCTAAACTCAAGAAATACAGATTCTTCATGAAGAAAAATCAGAATTCATGTGAAAGTAATTATGATTAAATGAGAATGTGTATAACACTTTTCATTAATAATGTTAAATATCACTATTATGTTATATATTATTACCTTCTTTTTTCATTCCTGCTCTAAAACACTTTCTTAGTCGACAATATCTACATTGATTCCTTTTGTCCTTGTCAACAACACATTGCCGACTGAACCTATAATATAAAAAAGAGTATATTAGTTTTGTAGAAAATTATTTATGAAAAAAGCAAATAAAAAGACAAATAGACTCTAGGTATGGCCAAATCTGGCCCAACAGAAAGAATGAATAAGAACAATTAATTGACTTTTCCAGATATTATGAACATTTGTAACCTTCCTACTGCTATGCTTTTCAACATACAACCATGATCAGAACATACATGGAGCCCTGGCTGGTGTAGCTCAGTGGGTTGAGCACAGGCCTGCAAACCAAAGGGTTGCTGATTCAATTCCAAGTCAGGGTGCATGCTTGGGTTGCAGGCCAGGTCCCCAGTATGGGGAGCAGGAGAGGCAACCACATATTGATGTTTTTCTCCTTCTCTTCCCTTCTCTCTAAAAATGAATAAATAAAATCTTTTGAAAAATCTTATGAAAAATACTTTTCAAAATTAAAAAAAGAACATACATAGAAATTCAATCCTCAATTCTCATTCAGTCTTTATAATGAAATAAAACTGAAAAACATCTCACTTTTGGCCAGTGTGCATGGTCATTTCTGTCTGATTCATGAAAGCCAAATGTAGTTATAAAATATTTGGCAAATAAATTTTAATTGTTTATTGCTAAATGATTTGGTACAATGGAAAATATATCAGAATTTCATTCCTCTGCATTTTCATATTTTTCTCATTTAAGTATTCTTTGATTAATTTTGAACGTGACCCAATTAAAGTTTACTATAAATGCTAAATTGCATGTTAAAAGGCAGATGAGGACAGCTTTGGCTACAGACTCTGCAAAATTAGGTGTCATCTCACATCCACTAAAATGGCTCTATTCAGGAAGAAAAAAACCAGAAAATACTAGTGTTGAAGAAGATGTGGAAAATGAAAACCCTCACACATTGTTCATCATAACATAGAATGCTATAGTGGCTTAGGAAGTGTGGCAGTTTTTAAAAAATAAAACATAGAGTTACCATATGATCTAACAATACCACTCCTAAGTATCTACCCAAGAAAAACAAAGCCATATGTTCACACAAACACTTGTACATGTGCCCACAGCAGCATTATTTATAATAGCCAAAAGGTGGGGACAACCCAAATGCCTATCAGTTGATGGGTACATAAAATATGGTTCCTCCACACAACAGATATTATAAGTAACAATGAACAGGAATGGAGTACTGATACATGGTACAAATCAGAAGAACCTTGAAGAACGCAGACACAAAAGGCTTCATATTGTATGATTTCACTTATATCAAATGTCCAGGAGAGATAAATCTATAGACATGGAAAGTAGACAAGTGGTTGTCTCACATTGATGGGGAGGAAGTTGGTGGCAAAGGATAGTGACTATGGAAGGGCATGAGGTTTCTTTATAACCAAGGGGGATGAAAATGTCCTAAATTGATTGTAATGATGGTTGCAGCTCTGTGGATATACTAAAACACTTAATTGCACACTTATAAGAAAAGAGTACTGTCTCCGGAATTAGACCTGATCTTGTTCCTGGGTCCACCATTCTCTCTTGTTAGGATGGACAATGTTATTAAACAGCCCTGCCCAGTTAATTTACAATTCTAAGGTTGCTATGTAAATGAACTTCAAAGACCTTGGGGCAAATATTAATCATATAGTAAGCAATAGCATTTCTTCAAAATTCTGGCCCAAAATTGCCCATATGTATATCTCTGATTATTTTGTGGTTGATTATTAATGATTAGAATAAAACAATATTATTTTGTGATCTATATAAAAAGATATTTCTTCCAAAAATAAAAATGGCCACTTGAAATTGAATGAATGTAAAGCCTACTATAGATGAATTGAGCTGGAAGACAGACAAACTTTTGGGGTGAGGAAAGCAGCATTGTTTGTTGGAGAATGGATAGCTTAAGAGACTCAGGAGAGAGGACCTGACTACTAATAAATACAACAGGAGAACACATTCAATTAACATTAAATTAATGCAAAAATGGAATAAACATTTATTAAGCATGTATTATGTATATAATCTTGGTGTAGGGATTAAACAGAGGACTATTATCTATCTCCTCCATTCAAGGAAATGATAACCTAATAGGGTACACATACCAGTTTACAAATAACTATAATAAATAACATAATGTGAGAAGTACTGAGACAGTAATTTAATGTGTGTTGAAAGGGAAAGTCCAACTCCATTGTGATGAAAGAGGTAGAGTGGGAATAAATTTACTAAGTATAGGAAAACTGAAAAATTTGAGACAGCAAAATGTGAGCTTAAATAGACCTTTATAATCCTAAACTTCCATCAATATAATAACTAGTTTCCAAATGAAAAGTCATAGCATTTGCTTAAGAGCAAAATATGTAAAGAAGGCTAAGGAAGTAGCAATACTCATGATGGGAACTGTGAATCAAATGTACATGTTGGTGGAATCTTTTGTAAATTTCCAAAAATTGCTGTGGGAATGCTCCTTCCCACTTTTCCCGTCCAGGAAGCCTGAAACCCTGAAAGCCCTTTGTGCTGATAGTCTCTGATTCTTAAAAGTTTTTGATGGATTTAGTCATTTGGATTGTATTTTCCATATCTATGTATTTTATTTTTAACAGAACACACTATTCAAAAAAGTATTGTTTACATGTTATTTTGTATTTATTTTTGTTGATATCTTTGGAAATCTACTTGTGCCACTTTTTACCTTTGGAGTTTTGATGTATAGAAAAGCAAGACCCAGCTAAATATTTTTTTTTGTTTTGTTTTCTAAAAAGGTCTTAAAGTGAATGATTTACATTTTTTACTTACTAAGCACTCCTTGAAAAAATAAAATGCTAGTTAGATATTTGGGTAGTTATATATTAACTTTTCCATATCCCTAGAAATCAAAAGGCATCATATCAAGAAAGAATTAAGTTCTTCCCAGACATAATCTGCATTCAAGAATAGTCATCCTGAACACTCAGTGTGGGATATTTAACCCTGAATTGTGCTATGATGCTGACTAGATACTTTAAAAAGAAAAAGCCTACTAGAAATGTAGGAGGCATACAATATAGTTAAATACATTTTAGATAAAACATTACATTCAATGGTAAAACTGTAACACAAGAAATGCATTTAAAAATTTAGGACTAAAATTTAATCTTTCATTAACATCAAAAAGCTACCAAAATCATCTACACTTTTATAATTTTGTTTTAAAAGACTCAGGATGAAATGATGATAAAAAGAAAATCAATAGACAGAAAAGTCCACACATTGTGAAACTATCTGAATACAGACTTAAGTATGTCTATTGGAATATGAACATGTGGTAAAATAGTAAAGAAACACCAAGAAAAGACAGTAAATTTCAGACAATAGTCACCTCTGGGAGAGGGGATAGAAAGAGAAAGTGATAAAAGAGGTATCCACTGAGCTCCAACTATGCCAATGTATAAAATGAATGATAAGTGTGTGGATTTTTATATTTGTTTTATAAGTCTGAATGCATCATAAAAGAGAACCACCTCTGTGTATGCATCCTGCAAATACACCCACACATTCTCATTCTTAATGTAGTTTATAGATGTTGTTCCCAGAGTTACACAAACAGAGAAGCTCTGAATTGTATTCCTGTCTGCATGCCATTTTGAAACACCTCTAAAAATGACTTTCCTAAAAGGAGCATTTCAAGTACCTGCAGGAATACACGTGACTCTTGCGAATGCTGCGCCTGAAGAAGCCTTTGCAACCATCACAGCTGGATGCTCCATAGTGTTTTCCTGTTGCTCTGTCCCCACATATAGCACATAGACAGTTGACACCATTGTCTGTGGTACTCATACTTGTTGTCTCTGGGGCAGAACTATCTGTTAAAAAAAAAGCAGTTTGCAGAGAGAGGAGAGTTTGAGTTACTAAATATTCATAGGGTCAAAACTGTCCATTCATTGATTTCTCAGAAGCCCAACACACTACACTGTTTCATTTTAACCAGTGGCTACTTCTTCCAGTCACCACTCCGGTCTCCCCTCCCATATTTTTTTAAAGATTTTATTTATTTTATTTAACAGAGAGGGGAAACGAGGGAGAAAGAGAGGGAGAGAAACATCAATGTGTGGTTGCCTCTCGTACACCCCCAACTGCGGACCTGGCCTGCAACCCAGGCATGTGCCCTGACTGGGAATCGAACTGGTGACCCTTTGGTTCATGAGCTGGTGCTGAACCCACTGAACCCCACCAACCAGGGTCCCCTCTCATATTTCTGATGATTAAACTTTGGAACACTATAGGGCTCAGTCTTCCAACTACACTCTTTCTCAAGGGAAGTTCATCAAGTCCCATGACGTTAAATATTATCTGTGTGATTAAAATGCCCACGTTTTATCTCTAGCCCTGATGTCTCCCATAGGCACTAGTCTGAAATCCCCAAATACCTATTTAACAACTTCATTTTGAAGTTTAAGACAAATTTTTAATTAATGTATAAAAACAAAACTGATTTTTTCCCTAGAACATGTTGTTCCTTCAGTTTTCCACGACAGTCGATAGTACCATTCAGTACCCAGGGAAAACAACCTGTGAATCTTCACGGGATTCTCTCCTTTATTACTTATATCCAATATAGTAGTAAAATCATATCTAAAATACATAAAGAATCCACAACTTTTCACCCTTTAACTATGGCCACTCTTATCAATTGACCATAATCTTCCCCCTCAACCATTGCAATAGCCTTCTATCTAATTTCTCTCCTCTCACTCTTTCTCACCATTTATTTATCCAAAGCCCCCACAGTTCTCCTGGTATAAGAAAGTCACATCTTATCAGTCTTCTGCATCCAACACTTATAGACAGACATGCTCACTGTGGCTATGAAGCTCTGTGGATAGAACCCGCCTCCCACCTCTCTGATCCCATCATCTAGTACTAGTTTTCATCCTGTTCACTCTCCTCCAGCACTGTGGCCCTTTTTCTCGCTTGAAGTCTGTTTCTGTCTCAGAGCCTTTACATTTGCTACTCCTTCTGTCTGGAAGGAAAGTTTCATCAAAACATTCTTCCAGCTGGCTATCCAGTTCCTCATTTTCTATAAAACATTCTCTGAACATAGTTCTCAAAGAATCACTTCTCATCTGCCTTTCAAGTAGAACATAGAACTCCACTTATTTTTTTAAAGAATAAGTGCTTCATTGTTTAAAATTATATTCTGTACTGATCTGCCCATTTATAATCCATCTCTGGCTGTAGAATACAAATATCATGATGTCAGAGAGTTTATCTGTCTCATCCATCCCCTGTGTCTTTTAGCTCTTAGAACTGTACCAGACATAAGTGAGCATCCAATATATAGTTTTGAAGAAAGAGGCTTAAAATTCCAGATATCTTAACTTAGGTATTTTTTAATGAGTTAATGTTGCTGACTATAGCTTAAAATCTGTCTTCAAAAGATATTAAAAATATTAAGTAATATTTTAAAATTTTAATTTATAAAATTATATAATCATAATAACAATTTTTATATCTTTAATAGAACAAAAGATAAAATTAATGGTTGTCATGTCCCAAATACATTATGTGACAACACGTATATCCTACCTACTAATAGTTCTGAGTAGGCAGATATTATCATCTATAACTTCATAAGTTAAAAACATAGTAAGAATATGCTTAAGGTTAGCCATGTGACATAAAATTTAAACTAGAAAATTTTCATTTGGTAACATAAATAAAATAGATATTCGAAATAAGGCAGCTAGAAGTATTTGGAATTGACCGCATTCTGGGAGATTATATGAAAATACAAAAAAGTCAACTTTTGTTTTAAGTTTATTGTCATACTTAATATTATTAACAACATCATTACAAGAAAACAGGTTTGATGCCACTTTGGAAAGTCAGTTGTTTTAGTAAATACTTGTAGTATGCCTGTCCCTTCTATTTAGCAACCTATAGTCTTAAAAAAATCATGATTCCACTGAGTTTATTAAATATCTCTAATCAAATCTATACATAAAGTCAAAATAGTGACTTCCTAAGATTTGCACTCTAGGTTCATTTTAATTCTCTTTGTGCTGAAATTTCAGAATTCATCTTCTGACAATCCTTTAAAATTGTTCCACTAATAAAACAACATAGTAGAACAATCATATATCCTGAGTATAAAATGCATTCTCAATCCTGAACTAGACACATATACACACACTTTCCAAACTATACATAATTACTAGATTTTAGGAGTTCTATTGATAGTAGCTGATCTTGAAAAATATTTTTACTTAAAAAATAAATTTAAAGTCATTAGTAAACTGTATTATAAAAAGACCTGAGCTTTAAACTACTCATGTCTTATTTAAAGTTAAAATGTTACAGTAGATAAATACCAAGAACTCTTGAGGCTAATCATTAGCTTGTCAATTGGGATTATAATATAATCCTTTATTTCCTTTAATATTTGTGTTCAATGCAAAAACTTGATGCTAATTTTCAATGCAGTTTCTGATCAGCAGCAACTGAGAGATGGAATAATGAAGGCGGGGCAACCAGGAAAACTTTGCAGTGCTCTATGGAAACTCTGTCCCCTATGTCATTGTAAATATTGCATAGAAAATATACTTTACAGACAATCTGCCTATGTTATTTACTACTGTGATTTATAGTAAATATTACAGCTCTTTTCATCTAATTGGCTTATGACAGAATTCTGAGGTTACTTTATTACATATAACTAGGTTTTTTCTATCTCAAGCATAATATCAATTTAAAGTTTGTGATGACATGCAAAAGCTCAGATTTGTGGCTTTAAAAAGCAAGCCCTGAATTCTCCAGCAATAAAACCTGTAGCTACCACCTGGGAAGATCAGTTTTACTTCTCCCACTATACTTACTTTTTAAAAAATATTTATAAGCAGATTTGAATTATACTCACCATTTGAATTATACAGAATCTGCATAGTTTCAAATTCCAAGGTTGTGTATGTCGGGTCCAAAACTTCACTGTAATTTGCCATATCCATGTCCAGTATCGGTTCTGATACCCTCATCATTGATTTAGAAACACACATACAATGTCACCCAAGCCTAGAGTGTGTGAGGGCTGCTAGGCTTTCAATCCGTGAATGATAACTCAAAGTTAACTGTCACTAAGTGACTTTTGTGCTGCAGTGGGAGGAGCTGTAAAATTGTAAACTCCTTCAGCAGGCCATATTCTGCTTCTTTCTTCTTTTATGGCATATGAAAGCAATTCTCTGTGATAATCTTGGAATGTTTCATGAAATCACCTTATCTGAAGTGCTTAGTGGACTAACATGATTTCCTAAATTGATTTCCAGTAGACAATAAATGATGTCATTAAGAGGCTTAAAAATAGAAAAGAGAGTTTCTCAGGTTTTAAATTGTAATTGTAACAAGATTTATTTTATTTAAGGGGCTGAAATTTCATACCACGCATTCTAAAAGATGTCACTTTACTGTTACAAATTAGATAAGTCATGACTATAACTTAACCCTTAACACTTAACATAAGCTCTTAACAATTCTAAGTTTTCTTACCATTACAATAAAGCTAACTTTGTTTATGTTGGAATAAAACAAGTTTTTAATTTGAAATCATAGAGTTTTATGATACATTCCAGTAGCTGCCTGGGCATAACCCTGGTAAAGCCTTTAATCTATGCTGTTTAACTATCAGCTCATGAGTCTGTCTTTTGCATGTTAGTAAACTCCCAAAAGGCAGAGCAGTATACAGTTGCTAGTATATTGCAAGCATTCAGTAAATAATTGTGACATGAATAAAGTTCCATTTCTTTTGAGTTCTGATGCTTATTACATTCTAAGCATTAACCTGAAATAAAATTATCCCTAATGTTTGTGGGTCTACACAATACCATCACCAGCCTTCTATTGTAACTAACCTTTATAGCACATGGTATACTTTTTAAAATTTTTATTTATTTATTTTTAGAGAGAAGGGAAAAGAAGGAGAAAGAGAGGGAAAGAAACATTGATGTGTGAGAGAAACATCAATCAGCTGGCTTTTGTACACCCAAAACCAGGGACCTGGACTACAACCCAGGCATGTGCCCTTGACCAGAAATCAAATCGGCCACCTTTTGGTTGCAGGATGATGCCCAACCTACTGAGCCACACTAGTCAGAGCATGGTGTCTTTTATGTGTACATGTGACAAACAACATTTAGAAGATAGTATTAAAATATTATATTTTAATTCTAGGAATACATTTATTGATTTTATTTTCCAAGGAAAAAATCCCACCCATAGTTAAACTATAAAGTCAGAATTTCACTTTCCACATTTGTGAAAGACACCTACAAAGTAATAGCTCTTATTTAACTTCTTAGAACCATAAAATATGTAGATAAAGTATTAAATAAATTATTGTATATTTCATCTGAGAAGCCTAGGCTGGCATCTTGCAATAAATCAAAACTATGGGAAGAATTGTGTAGAAAATGGCAGAGAGTCACAATAGCAGGCTATCAAACAGCCCTCTTGCCTTCATATTCTGTAGACTCTTTTGTAAGAATAATATTTGGGGGATAAAATTTAGGAGCTGATTTTTTTAGCGAAGTCTAACTGCAGTTATTTAGTCTGGGGAGAAGTACACTGCAAGCGAATCCTGTGTTTTCTATTTGCATGAAGTGGTTCTCCTTTACGGTGAACTTACACATAAGTAAGTTGTGTTACCTGTGTGAACCAAAGAATTGAATTGTGCACAATCTTTGTTATTCCATGTAGTAACTGACTAGTACTGAGGGATGTCACTAATGGGAGTGTAACAATAGAGGAAAACAAGAAAAATATAAGGCAGAGAACTGTTCATTTACAGAACTGCCTAACATTAGGACAATGTGATACACTAGTCCTTATCTGTGGGTCATATGTTTTGAGACACCCAGTGGAGGCCTGAATTTACGAATAGTATTGAACCCTTTATAATACTGTGTTTTTTCCTATAGATACACACCTATGATAAGGTTTAATTTATAAGGTACAGTAAGAGATTAACAGAAACAATAATAAAATAGAACAACTATAGTAATATATTGTAGAAAAAGTTATGTGAACAGCATTGGGTTCATTATTAAGTAAAATAAGGGTTACTTGAAGACAAACACTGTGATACCACAGCAGTGGATCTGATTACCAAGGCAGTTAATACGTCACCAATGGAGGTATTGGGCAAAGGGACAGAACAGGAAGGCAAGATCAAAATGACATGATTTAAGACATAAATTTATAACTTGAATTTTCTTTTTAATATTTTTGGAGCATGAGGAACTGACACTGTGAAAAGTAAAACCATGCATAAGGGGGGCAACTCTAAAGCTCAGAAGAACAATGCTGTCAGTTTTATTGTTCTGCTTCATCCTGTGTTCATGGACAGCATCACTATGGGATTAGGGAGTTCCTCTTCAGGTTCATTTTAACACAGATCTAGATGTAGTCACCAGCAACTGATTAGGGCTGCCTTTTGAAGATGAAACCTGTTAGCCATCCCTATTATAGTAATTATTTTCTTCATTTTATACAGTAAAACCTTGAGAATTTCTGGAAGATAGAAGAGATTCAAATAGCAGGCATATCTCTTCAAGTGGGCAGTTTATCTTTCTAATGATGTTCAGGGATAGGAACACACACAGAATCCAACCAGACCCAGGGTAGTAAAAGGGATTCACTTCAGGTTTTTTTCCTCAAATACATTACAAAGACCAGAAGTCCTCTTTTCTTAAATTCGAAGATTTGTAAACTTACTTAACTGGTTACATAAATAAAATAATTAAAATAAAGAATCACAAAAGTGGTATACTCATACTTAATCATATATTTGACTTAAATATACACAGTTGCTATCGTTTTATTACATAACCAAGACCTTTTGTTTAAGAATCCACTACCTGAGATTACTTATTAATTTTCAAAAATAAATTTCATACACTACTTTTGATTTCTAGTTTGTGGTTTTTAATGAAGAACAAAGTTAAAGCTATTTATAAAGCAACAGGAATGTAGAAGCCTGCTAGAATTTTATTATTTTTTGAAATATTTAATAGATTTTAATCAACTTTTATCCACTTCCAAAGGCTTTCTCTAGCTTTTTGTAGGGAAAAAGAATTTCTTTTTACACTTGTATTTCATTGGATTATGAAATATTTTATTAAATTATGAAATGAACTAGCACAAACAAATGACATTTACATGCTAGGTAACAAATACAAGTGGCCCTTGATAACTATGTGAAGTGGCTGAGATGGTCAGGGGACACTGTAGCCCTATTCACAATAGCCAAGGTGGAAACAATGCAAATGTCCATCAGTGGATGAAAATTGTAATACTGTTCAACCTTAAAAGGAGTGAACCACTGATATATACCACAACATGGGTGAACCTTAAAAACATAATGAATGCTAAATAAAATAAGCCAGTAATAGGTAGATCAAAACTGCATATGTCCACTAATATGATAAAATCTATAGTCAAACTCATGGATTCCAAAAGAATAACAGTAGTTGCCAGGAGTGGTGGGGAGAAATAGGGAGTTACCAATCAAAGAGCATAAAATTTCAGTTAAGCAAGATGAATAAGCTATGGAGATCTGCTGTCCAACATTGCACCAATCAACAATAATGTGTCATACACTTAAAAGTGTGTTAGAAGAGCCGATCTCATTTTAAATGTTCTTACCAAAAGAAAAGGAAATAACAAGATTTATGAAGAACTAAACTACATCATGAGAAACTGTTCAACATTTTTAGTCATCACAGACATGTAAAATAAAACAATTAATGTTAATTTTAAAAAAGTTGCCTGCTACTTAAGGAAGTGAGTTTCCCATGGAAACTAATTAGTGTGTTCCACAAAGAAAGTTGAAAGCCTGAGTTAAATCAGGGTGTTGGCTATATGAAGAGAGCCCATCTCTCTTGCATTCCTTTTCAGGTGAGGCAAATTGTCTTTGTAAATTAATTTATACCCCTCCTTCTGAGTAATCTCTCCTCTCTTCTAAAATTAATTAGCCTAAATTCAGAATATTTTATTTGCATAAACAAGAGTAGGAAAGCACAATGAGAAGGATGAAAAAGAAAATCAAAGAAAAATGGAAGGATGAAAAAGAAAAACAAAGAAAAATGGAGAAAAGAAGAAAATGTCACAGAGAAGCAATTTTAGCCATGGTTACTTTTGAATTATACATCATAACCAAAGCAAGTATCACACTCTTCAGTATTTTTGGCAGTTGCCATTCAATGGCAATTGTGGAATTTTAATAATTTAGTAAATTTGACTTTTGGAAATATGTCTATGATATAATCAAACAAAATAAAATTATACAATTTAATTGTATAATCCTTAGATACATAAAACAGTTAAGGTATTTGTTTACATATTTTCACATTCAAGTGCAGATATTTTCAGAAAAGAACATTGATCCCACCCAGGGAGCTTCTCATTATTGCTTCTTCAAGTACTTATGAGTAAATTCACTAAGACTACATTAGATTACAAGCTTAGCTAGTTATAAAAAAACTACATTAATTTTATGCTAAGATGATATGGAACCAACTGCCATTAAATAAATGGGAGTTTTGTTACTAAACCTTACAGTCAACATAAAGTTATGAGTACTTTTCCAATATGTTTGGTTCTCTTTATTTTAATGCTGTTTTCTTTAGCCATGCAGATTTTTATTTTGATGATATTTCATTTATTTATTCTTTCTTTTATGCCCTTTGCTCTAGGGAACATATCGGTGAAAATATTGCTGCATGGAATATCTGAGATTTTCCTGCATATGTTCTCTTCTAGGACTTTTATGGTGTCGTGACTTATATATAAATCTTTTATCCACCTTGAATTTACTTCCGTGTATGGTATAAATTGGTGATCCAGCAATACCACCATTGGGATTATACCCTGAAGATCCTGAAACATCAAGTTGAAAGCATCTATGTACCCCAATGTTCATAGCAGCACAATTTACACTAGCCAAGTTCTGGAAGCAACCTAAGTGCCCATCAGTAAATGACTGGATAAAACCTGCGGTACATTGGCACAAAGGAATACTATGCAGTGGAAAGAAAGAAAAAGCTTCTACCCTTTGTGACAGCATGGATGAAACTGGAGAGCATTATGCTAAGTGAAATAAACCAGGTGGTGAGAGATAAATATCATATGATCTCACCTATAAGTGGAACCTAATCAACAAAACAAACAAGCAAGCAAAATACAACTAGAGACATTGAAATAGAGAACAAATTGACAGTACCAGAGAGGAGGGAAGAGAGGGATAATAGGGAAGGGCTATCAAGGAATATTTATAAAGGACACATGGAAAAAGCCAAAGGGGGTAGGTCAGAGGGTGTGAGGTGGGGATGGGGGGATGGGGGGTATAGTGGGGTGAAAATGCAGACAACTGTACTTGAACAACAATAAAAAAAGTTAAGAGTACTTTTAAGTTTATTTCTAAAGGTTTACTTCAGAAAAACATCAAGTATTCATACTACTTAAAGCAGTAATTTATAATTAATAGCATATATATTCTAAAGTGAAATATATAAACTTAATCTGTGTTCAAAATATAAATATAGATAATAAATTATGATCTATTGAAAATCTCTATTAATAGAGGTCACTTTACAGAAGTTCTGTAAGCTGAGCAAATATTAGTGTTCTTTGGTGTGATCTTGTGGTCTGTGGGCTAAAATGGACCTTCTTAGTCCTAATCAGGTCACATACCCCAGAAAGAAATTAAATATTACTGGTAGGTAAAAGGTTGATCATAAATAGCACAACTAATGGTCCTGAAAAATGTTTCTTTCAAAACAATCAGTCTCCAAACTGGTATGTGAAATATGATATTTAAATTTCTTTAGAACAACATAACAAAATATGAAAACAAAATAGTGTTTTTAAAAAACAACTCAGTTCATTATTAACTATTCAAGATAATAGCAAAAACATTTATATCTTATCTGCAAGACTATTAAGCCTGTTAAGTTGTTCTATACCTTACACTTGATTGAATCATTCCTTCATAGTGTGATTTAAAATAGAAAACAAGCTAATAAAAATCAAGGTTATTTCCATAAAAGAATTGTCAAGAAAGTAATTTGAAATGTTAACATCAATATTAAAACATTGTAAGTTAGAGTTAATATTTTTTCTGTAAATGTATTTCTTTGAGACTATTTTTATTACCAACACTAAATATTAATTCCAAAAGCACATTAGCAGTTTCTTTTATTTCCACATTTCACTTTTTCAGATATGAGGGTTACACAAATCTAAAAGATGAAAGAGAATGACAATTCAAACCAAAACAATGTATGTTTCGGTGTTGACAGGGAACCAACAAGTGGAGAACACCACCCAATAAAGCAGTTTACTAATTCAAAGCAAAGCTTCCTTTCATTTCTAAACAAAACCAAAACCAAAACAACTAAATTAAAAAATCATTATTTTCCTTACTGTCAAACCTCTTAACCTAAATATTATTCTTCTTTTGAAAAAGAAATCTTTTTTCTTCATTCTATTTTTGATGAGGGAAAATAAGCGTATTAATACATTTAAATGAATAGAAATAGGCATTTTAATTTTCAAAGCAAGTTTCTACTAATGGCAAGAAAAGATGTTTGAAATTGTAGTAATTGTATTCTATTTTCAAAGAGCTTCATAGACCCTTTCTTAAAGCCTGGATTCTATATCATGTTTAGATAAACAAAAACAATTTTTCCTTCTCTTTTTTTCCCCTTCTTCTAGACGATGACTATGCAGTAACCAGCAGAGTCACACAGATCATCAGGTCATTTAAACCCAAGTCATTCCCAACATTTGACTATTATTATTTTTTAAACTTAATCCTATCCTATGCTGAACGTTCTTAAATTAAACTGAAAGTCCATAGATTTGTTTGCAAATTTTTATAATTTTTTAAATAATTATAATTATTCCATAGCTTATTGCTTATTCACAGCTTTTAAATTCATGATGAGAGCCCAAGGAAATAATTTTACACCCTTATTTTAGATCCATGTTTAATCTGATCAATGCAACTAACACATTATTACTAAAAAATGCCATTTTTATAGTAAAATCTAAATAAAGAAACACAGCACCTTGTCAAATAGTAGAATTAGTTTAGATACATAATTCTTTATTTTATATATATAAATATAATTTGCCTCAATTTCATATTTGTTTATTTGCTAATAAAACCTCAGATTATTATTAAAACTAGTTATGAAAATAAATGTGAAAAGAAAAGCTAAAGAAAAATTGAAATTGTATTATAACTAAATCAGTTGCTGTTCAGATAGACAGAAGGAGGATCACGCAGCTGAAACCGAAATATAATCAAGAGCATACTCTGAATAAACCTAAGAGGTGATACAAGAAATCTGCATATATTAAATTTACCTTCAGGGTCAGTTGCCTTGTGATTCTAAATAGACTCTGCTTTTCAGAAGATAAGGAGCTGATTAGCACTAAATTATTAACGAGTATAGATACACTTGTAGAGAAAAAGAAAGTCTGGATATAAGGAACGTGTTAGAACTCAACAGCTACTATTTCTGTATTTCCTTTTTTTTTTATTTAAATGAATGTTCAAGTACAGTTTTCTCCCCCTTACTCCCAATCAAACCC